>JAQZBX010001163.1:0-87797 GCA_029593785.1 Cabassous unicinctus | reverse complement strand
AATATCTTTCCATTTGTTTAGGTCTTTTTTAATTTCTTTTAGCATTGTTTTGTAGTTTTCTGCATAAAGGTCCTGTACTTCTTTGGTTAAATTAACTCCTAGGTATTTGAGACTTTTTGTTGCTATTGAAAATGGAATTTTCCTCCTGATTTCCTCCTCAGGTTGTTCAGTACTAGTGTACAAAAACATTACTGATTTTGCAGCAATTTTTAAAGAAGTGTAAAACACAATTATTAAATATTTTAGAGGAGTAGCAGGCCCTGAATATCTAGAAACATCTTAAAGAGGAGGAGCAAAGTTGGAAGGCTCTCTCTTCCAGACTTTAAATCATATTACTTAGCTACGCTGGTAGAAACAGCATGGTACTGTCATGGAGATAGCTATGGGAACCAGTGGAACTGAATTAATGGTTCTGGAACACACTTCCACACCTATGGCCACATGATTTTTGGCAAAACTGTCAAACTAACCCAGCTGAGGCAGAACAGTTTTTTCAGCAGATGATGCTGGGAGAACTGGATATCTATAACAAAAGAAAGAAAGAGGACTGTTTTGCTAAGGAGGAGGCAGAAAGTATAAATGCTATGCAGAGGCAGCTTTATTAAATCAAATGAGTTTCAGGTTATATTAAATGATTATGACAATAGAACAATCACCAAAAAGAAGAGTAATTAAAGACATAGGAAAGAAGGTATATACAACCACTCACCAAATCAGGGGAAAACTCAACATCTGAACTCTCACATGGCTGGGACCCACTTTACAGCCAATCCAAGTCCCAGTTGGATAAATGGTCTCAGGCAGAGTGTCCCCTCCTGGATGAGGCTCTGACTGGCAGCCTAGGGGTTATCCCTTTTAAGGGGTTCTGAACCTCAGAACTCCAATGATTATGCAACACATGAGGAATGATCTCATCAAAAATAACTGAATCCATCTGGTGGTGGATGGCCAGCCCTCCACAGGAGAGAAGTGGTATCTCAAGGGATCTTTGTTTTATTCTATTTATGGTACATTGAACAGGAACATAATGGACTTTAGCTTTTAGTTTTACAGGGTGTGTAAATATGATGTTTGGTGACTTGCTGCTTCTAAATATTTGATTTTTGGGTAATGGATGATGGGGTTGCCTGCAAAGCAGTGATATAACTTTCCAAAAGACCAAGGACAAGTTAATCATTCACAATTCTAGGCTGAAACAGCAGCGACTATTGATTAGAAAGCTTATGAATTCACAATTCTTAATAATACTATACTTATAGTACATCATTTGGTCCCAAGAATTGGGAATTTATGTATAGAAAAGAAAAACAACAGACATGTTTTCCCAGTGCCGTAAGGAAAGAAGAAAAGAAAAATAAAGCTGACTTGTAAAGTTTCATACTCGCAACCATTATCCACAAGTTCTTGGAAGACACCATATTCACAACAGATGTCCCTCCTATTAAGACCAACCATCAGAAGACACCATATTCACAACAGATGCCTACAAGTTTAATTATTCTACATATTAATTTTGGAAAAGTCTTACCCTAACTCCAGTAATATTTTAAGCAGAATGAGTAACACCAATTTATCAAGCAACAACTTAATATAATACAGCAAATACAAAAGCAATACCTATTAATGTCATCTTCCAGGTCCAGCTTAAAGAGGAAAACCAATTATTAATAGGATCATGGGCTAAAGTTCCAATATCTATAATCTGAGATGCCATCTGCTGCAGGGTTTGGGTGATATTTTAACAGTTTTGGATGACTTTTATTTTCCATGGAATTCAGATTCTCAACCAGTAAGTCTGCACAGAGCAATAACATGACAAAAATGACCTCATTTCCCCCCATTTTGTATAGTTTGAGGCCTAGGCAACAACAAATTATTATTACTTCCCCATTTGGGGCTGTAGGGCAGCTGGCACTTTAACTCATAATCTCAATGCCTTTATTGGTCCTGCTGTTAGCATCTTAATTGGAGCTGTGGCCACAGCCCACAGTGCTAAATTTAAACTTAGTTCACTATTGTAAGGATCTGGTTAAAAGAGTCCCATTGTAGTGTCTGCAGCACTGAAAGCATACCTTGCCCCTTCTTACAGCAGTTTATTTTTAATAATGATTTCCTGGAATTAGCCAATTGAATACTTCAGTTTAGCCATGCTTCTACAAACTTCTTATAAGTATTCACAACCAATAGAGTATAGTTACTTCATTTCAAGACAAATTCTGCCTTCAAAGAACACATTCCCTTACTTAATGCTACTACAATATGTTCTACAACTTGCCATATGCATTCAAGTTTTGTCCTATATACTTCCATTCAGATTTTATGAAAAACCAGCCATCTTATCTTAGAACAAAACACATTCTTTTAAACAAACTTATCAAATTTTAGTCAATACTGCCATAAACTTTTTACCTCTTTTAATATCCATTTAAGTATCACTTTCCTCACCCCATTCTGTGAAGTAAATAAACTATTCATTTCAATTTAGGCAAAAACAATTTTTTAGCCATTTGAATAGAGCTCTTGTAAGAATTTTCATTTATCAATTTAATATTACCACCCAGAAGTGTCAAAATACAAACTGACACTGAACAAACATACAAAAACTAAAAGAGTTGAGACAAACCAACAGAAATATAAAGCTCATTGATTTGACTCATAATACTTACTCCTTTGGTATGGATGTATTCAAGCTCCATCATTTCACATCTCTGATTTTACTGCTTTTAAGATCTCTTCTGGATTCTGTGTTGCCTGTAATATGCAAGCTTGTTCTTAGAAACACTTTTATTAGTAATCATCAACCAATTAGGATTAATTGTGTAGTATAAATGCAGTTAAAATCTAATTTAGCAGTTCATATAAACAGACATTTAATACATTTATTTTGGATTACTCTCTTTAGGAGAACACTTAGGCTCAAAGTTCAAGAGTAAGCTATTGATTCAAAACTGAAAGTTTATTCTAACACCTTGGTAAAAATTCTGATCAAAATAAAAAGTGACTAAAACTTAAAATATTTCAAAGTAACATCCCATTAAAATTTTTCCACTGTTTGCACAAGCTTTATGGGCTTTCAGTTTTGTGATCTATTTTCACTTACAGGCTTAAAAAAGCTGCTAACATTTCTTACCTTTATAGAGATGCCGAGTTCAAAAATTACTAAACTTAATAGCACTAATCTTATTAATTGGCCTAATCAGGCTCAATTAAAATTAGCATGGAAACAAAACAGAAAACATTAATGTTGCTTAGTTTTTATACTTTTCCAGAAGTTTAATTCTATCAAACCACAGCCTCACCATCATTCTTCCCTTCAATACCTAAGAGCATGAGAAAAGAGGCATTCTGATAATGTAATTCTACCGAAATCATACTGACTACACTAAAATGTTTTGCTAAGGAAGAGGGATTCCAAACAACAGACCTCCAATGAGTCTTGCAACTCATGAGGAATGACCTCATCAAAAGTAACCAAATCCTTCTTGTAAGGGGGTGGCCAGCCCTCCCCAAGAGAGACACAGTGACTTGAGTGGTCTTTGTTCTACTCTATTTATGGTACACTGAACAGGAACATAAGGATTTTAGCTTTTCTCTTTACAGGATGTGAAAATATCACATTTGGTGACTTGCTCCTTCTAAACATTTGTTTTTTGGGAAATGAATGATGGGGTTGCATGCATAGCAGCATTATAACATTACAAAGGACAAAGAACAAATTAATCATTCTCAATTCTAGGCTGAAACAGCAGTGACTATTGATTAGAAAGCTTATGAATTCACAATTATTAATAATATTTTTCTTATAGTACATCAAGGACCCATAACACACACCTATGTAGAGGGTGACACAAGTGGATCTGGCACCTAAGTATAAGGACTGGAATGGGGGAGCTCCTGGGAGGTTGATGTTGGGAAGCATTTCCACACCTGGTGGTAAGTGGTGGACTCTTAAGCCTTGAACTGGAAGCACAAGATACATAGGAGGACATGGAAAAATGGGACCTCCTCAAATCTGGACATTTTTGTGATTCAGAGTACATTTTCAGGAAGGTGAAGGAGGCTAAAATCTTCTTCCATTCCTTTTAGCAGTATGCCTTAATCACTTTTTGGAGAATTTCCACTATCAATTTAATCCCATTATAATTGGCATTTTATATTTAGTTTTATTTTTGAGATATTGCTGATTGATTAATTTTGTATTTTTATATATACAAAAATTTTTCTGATATATATCCAAATGAATTTGATATAAGTTATCTTAAAGTACACAGAAATTACTTATATTCACCTATAAATGAAACTCTGAAAAAATAACACAACATTATTTAAGGACTTTGGAAGAACAGGATTCTATTTCTCTTTGTTTTTTTAAACTACTTTTCTCATCTAAGCCAATATATATTTGATATTTGGTTTATATGTGCAAATAAAAAAAGACCTATTATTTTAGTGAGTATAAGATAAAACAGGTTACTGCTTCCTTTCTGAGAATAATTAAATTTTCAGAGGCTAAGTTGTCCACATGGGAATAAAAAGTTTGAGTTCCTTATGAAATAAATGAGATAAACACAAAAATTAAGAAACAAAGTTGCTATATATTAATTTCACAAATTAATCTCTTATTTTTAAATGTTTGATTTTTAAAGAAACTTTAGATTATATAAATATTACATAAAAATATATCTTTTTTAACTTTTAACATACAAGTATATATTATAGGTGTTTTTGAATTAGAAGAGTTTCAATCAAGATTGTAAACTCCTATGAATAGTTTTGTGTTATTCAATAAAATACCCTGGGGTAGAAAGAATAGAGGTTGTATAGGTGAATATAGGACAATTTGTCCATTGTTATTTATATCAGCTTACTGAAGTGGTGTATTATATGAAACCCTCAATGGGCTCAGGTATTGACATGGTCCTAAAGTATTGTTTATTTCATTAATTTTTAAGATAATAATTAAACATATTAGAATTCTAGACATCAATGGGTTAGTACCTCATGTATAAACACAGGAAAGAAATTATGTTACAAAACACACATGAAACTTTCAGCTATTATGGTTATGGTTATGCTATTTGTTTCTTCCACTATTTTGTAATTGGGGCAATGTAAATGGTCCTTTATATAAGAATAATTAATATACCCCATAAACTTTCTGAATCAAATATTTTTATTAACCTTCTGCCAAACACAACACTGAATTCCATCTAGAATTATTTTTAAGATAAGAAATATCTATTATTTATTTTGTCATAGCTTACAAAATTGCGTGGGACAGAGTGTAATCTATAATGTAAACTATAGTCCACAGTTAGTGGCAATGCTTCAATATGTGTTCATTGATTGTAACAAACGTACAACACTAATGAAGGATGTTGTTAATGTAGGAAAGTGTGTGTGTGGGGAAGTGGGTCATATGGGAATCCCTATATTTTTTATGTAACATTAATGTAATCTAAAGTTTCTTTAAAAATAAATAATAAATAAATAAAACTATAAAATAAAACAGTATGTTATAAAACAATAGTGACTATGATCTATGAAACATTAAACTGTAACACACTGATTGAAAATCCTAAATATCACCTAAAAGATGTTAATCACTGTTGGCTTTCAGCACTGAAAGGATTCAGCTTTACTGTGACTTCTCCAAAAACGTTTTGCAGCATCTAACACAATGATAGTACACAGTCTAAACATAGGAGCTATTCCCATAATGATAAGTTGTTTATGTGGATCATAGCTCAAAAAAAGATCTATTTTAGCTGAAGTGATTGTTTCTAGTACTTTGAATTTCTTGTTACAACTCCGTGCTATGTATGAATGAAGTTAGTTTTACATATTGCTCTAAAATCTGAATGCTGTTATTTTTTCTTGTGTACTGAACTATTAAATAAAATAGTGAATATTCTTGATATTTTTGCAAAATTCAGATAAAGGGTTCAGAGTTCACCATATAGTATGACACATGAAGTTTCTTTTTTCATAGAGTCTCCATATCAGATGAAAGAAGTCTCAATGGTTTCATATTGAGACTTCAGAAATAGACCCTAAACATATATGGATAGTTGAATTTTTTAATGACATTTCATTTATGGTGAAAGTAGCATCCAAAGAAAGAAGTATAATCCATTAAATGTTTTACAAAGTAATTAGTATAATTAAATATTTCCCCCATTCAAAATACCAAAATAATACTGATTGTCAATTGATTTTTTAAAAAATTTTACAGCAAGAAATTTTTTTTGTTAAAGCATAGATTACCAGTTTTTGAAAAATATATGGGAAAAGACAGACATACAAAGGAAGTAATGTACAACTGACTTTTGAAATCAATACTGTTGCAATAACAAACCATGATCATTACCTGAAAAAGTCAGTTAGTTGAAAGAAATTGATTTTAATTTGATCTATAACTCTTCACTCAATTTTGTTTACATGTGTTATTGAGATTTTCAGTTTTATCCCATACCAGAATTTTGTGCTTATTTTTTGTTTTGAAATACTTTTACTTCTCTAAGTAGTATATGGTTATTTCTTGCAATTAAAGCCAACAATTATAAGAGGCATCCATAAGTCACAAGAATTTCAATATAGTTTCTGCCTGGAAATAGTTACCATTTTGAGTTTTCTACACTAAAATCCATGTTATTGAAAGGTAAAAATATTAATGGAAAAATCCTGGGATTGAGAGCAGGAGGAGTAAGAAAAAACAATGTTATATTTTACTGCAGAACTGCATAAAATACTCTTATTATTTACTTTAGTACTAATTCTAGAGTAGGAGTTTCTGCCAGAATATAGTTTGGCTATAAAGTTGTCCATGTTGTATTTCCTTTTCTAAAGAATAACAGACTTTAACAATTAATTTGCTCAACCAAATAAGCAGAGAAATTTAAATTACCAAATACTTTATTTAACTTCATGAAATAATTATTTTCTTAATTGATTTAGTAGCCTTTTATCTTAAAGGAAATAGAACTTAGTTTGTTCCAAAATTAAAAAGACTGACACAGAGTCTTGTAAGATGCTTGGCTATCTTCTATCACCAATCAGTCATGAAGGTGGACCATCATGAACTCAGTAATTTAATAAAGATAAAATAAACTCTTCTATCAACAAACAATGTTGAGCCAGCAAAACTTTTGAAATAAAGCACTAATTGGCTTGTAAAACACAAGAGGGTGGGAATATTATGGTAAAAAAAAAAAAAAAACACGTTTAAAGAAATGACTCTGGTTTACATGTAAGTCTGCTTAAACCAGACTGTGACTGAATGATTGGAAATTTTCTACTCCTAACTTTCTGTCCATTCATTATAAACTAAGCTAATCTTAGTTTCTTAGAAACCTCTTATTTCCATGGATTTAATTACTATAACTCAATGTAAAACCATTTAACTCATGAACTGGGCCTGCCAAGCCTGCCTGTAAAGCCTCTTTTCAGAATTATACAAGATGCATTAAATGTTTAGAGGCATCTTCTAGTAAAAACCTGTACTTCAAAACAGCCTATGAAGAACCAGTATTTGGCCTTCCAATGTAAACACATCTCATTTCACATTATCACAGGAACAGTGCAGTACACGAACTTCTTCCTTACAGGAAATTCTAGCTATAAAATTTTTGTTCAATTTCAACACATTTTAATACTTGTTGATTTCAAAGATCCAAACATGATGTAGTTGTAACATTTTTGGTGTTTAGGATGAAGTGAGTTGGATCATATTTTGTGTAGAAATTTGCCAGAAAATATGGAATTATTGGTGAAATTGTGAAAAAAATCTGTGGAGTTGTAAACTGTACATGATAGTCTAGCTCTTCTCAATGAATTAAGAGTCTTGCTTTACCTTGATCAGGAGCTTCAAAAAGTATTCCTTTCACTACATGCAAAAAGACATACATCTCCAAACCCTCCTTGTACTACAGGCAACTTCAATCATGTGCCCCAGGAGATACAAAACAATATTAATTTTCATTTTTCCTTCAATTTCCTACCTTGATGCTTTCAACTCTTCATTCTTTGGAGATCAGTTCAGGTATATTTGTTAAAGTCCTAGCAACAGGAACACTGAAGCAAGGAATGCTAAGTAAGGCAATATGAAGCAAGCCAACTCCCAATGCATGTCTGTCACACACCACTGCTGTCCATTACATAGGTATTTGGATTAACCTCACTGTGGGCAACTCCAGCATTCATGTTTGCTCAGCCACTGTACTTCTGGCAGCTGGCACAAAACAGGACCAGCTATTGGTAGTGTTACTTCACAGCCCCTGACACCAGTAGTCAGACGAGCCAACTGAATTTTGACAAGGCTGTGAATTCTACTCAGTGGGGAATAATAGTCTCTTCAAAAAATGGTGCTGGGAGAACTGGATGTCCATATGAAAAGAATGAAGTAAGACCCTATCTCATACCATATATAAAAATTAAGTCAAATTTAGATCAAAGACCTAAATATAAGAACCATATTAATCCGGGCTATACAACTCCTAAAAGAAAATGAGGGAAGCAACTTCAAGATTTTTGGAAGGCAATGGTGTCTAAGACTTTGCACACAAAGCACAATAAACAGGAGGAAAAAAAATAGTTAACTCACACCTTGTAATATTGGGGCATTTTCAGGATATTGTAATCTAAGTAACATTTTTATTTTTATTTTTAAAAGATACTTAGATAACATAAATGTTACATAAAAAATATAGGGGGTTCCCATATGACCTGCCTCTCACACCTCCATTATTTTCCCACATTAAAAACATCCTTCATTATTGAGGTACATTCTTTTCAATTGATGAACACATTTTGGAGCATTGTCACTTAATCTAAGTATCTTTTAAAAAATAAAAAAAGAGAGAGGATCAGCAAGGATCCATAGGAAATGATGTGAATCTGAGGCTCCCCTTCTCCCACGAATGCCACAAAATCATGTAGGCTACATCGCTTCTACATGTAGCTGGTTAGAAAACTGCAGGCAGAGAAGGAGGAAGCCTGATAAACTAAGAAAATAACCTAAAGAGCTTGAGCATTTGCTTAAGGTATTTATAAATTTTTGTATTGAACTAAATGTATTGGGTGGACAAAAATGTATACACATCCCATTATTTAAATGCCAGTTGTTTTATGATTTATAATTTCTTTGGGCATCTGAGGATAACAGAATAAGTAATTTTGTAATCCTGATATATTATAAATTAAATTAATAAGGAAATTGTATCCAACAGGCCAATTAAAAAGAAAATTCATTTATTAATTCTTTTTTTGATAAAAAAGCAAAACAAATTTTCCATGAACTCTCAAATCTATTTTATTTTGTCTGTTGGATATACTCAAGTTCAGAAATCAGTTTCTCTGTTTTTGTTGTTATCATTGTTAATCTTTCTATAGAAACAACCCAATGAAATTAAAACTGTCAAGGAAACTTCTCTGGCTTTAACAGGTAGGACCACCTTGATAATTCATTGGCCCACAATTAATGTTAAATTCTTATTCTCAGCTAAGCATCCCTACCTTCTTCAAAAAGACAACTCAATACTAAGAAATGAGCAAAAGACTTCAGAAGACACTTCCCTGAAGAAGATATGTATATGGCTAAAAAAGCATGTTAAATAGGCTCAACATCATTAACCATTTGACAAATGCAAATCAAAATCATTCCACAACCACCATTCCACAACCACTAGAATGGCTACTATTTAAAAAATTAAAAAAACTATATTGCAAGTGTTGGAAATGTAGAGAAATAAGAACACTCATTAATTCCCAGTGGCACTGTTTAATGTTGAAGACACAGTGGAAAGGAGTTTATCATTTTTTCAGAAAGCTCAGTACAAAATAACCATATGACCTAGGAATCCCACAATTTATATAAACACAAAAGAATTGAAAGCAAGATCTCCTACAGATATTTAAAGACTGATCTTCATAGCAGCATTATTTGCAATAGATGGAAACAAACAAAGTGTCCATCAACTGATGAATGGAAATAAATGTGGTGTATACACACAAAGGAAATTTGATTCAGAAACAAAAAGAATGTAGTTTTGATTCATACAACAGCATGGATGAACTTTGATGATGTTCTGTTGAGTGAAATATGCCAGACACAAAAGGACAGATATTGTATAATTTCACTGGTTTTAAGTAATTAGAATAAAAAAAATTTAAAGAGGCAGAATTTAGAATATAGATTACCACGGTCTGGAGTGATGGTAGGGTATGGAAAGTTAAACCTTAAATTGTATAGAATTTCAATTTGGTTTGAATGTAAATTTCTGGTAATGGATGGTGGTGATGGTAGCCAACATTATTAATGCAATTGCAGCAATGAATTATACATGTGACCCTGGTTAAAGGGGGAGTTTTAGGTCTTATGTATATTACTAGGATAAAGTTAAAAGAAAAAGCATAAGTCTGTAAAACATAGTGAACCCCTGTGTAAAGATTCGAGTATACAGATAATAGTGCAATTACAAAAAATATACTTTCCTGAATTATAATAAATATAACACACTAATGTAAGGTGCTGTATGGTAAATATGTTTTATGTATTTAATGCATGCAATTTCAGTGAACCAAAAATTTCTCTAAAACAATTATTAATAATTGAACAAATGTGTGTTCTAGTAAAAAATATTCAATCTATGATTGTATCAATTTTATCAATATTTTAGCATCTATATATTTTAATGGAATAATTATTGAGAAAACACATTCTAGGGATGTTGTATTCCTTTATATTTAATGTTCTAATAAAGAGAATGCATATTTCTGCATGTGTATTAACCTAGTTAATTAATTTTGGTTTAAATAAAAATTTCCTCTCAATACATTATCTCCAGCTCATGGAATGATTACTGAAGAGATAAGATTAAGAAAACAATGAAGCCCAACTCTCTCACTGCTTGAAAATGGACAAGTCAACAATTCTCTCTGACCTAAAGATGTATCTGTTTTCAAATATGAATAAATAAACATAACTCATAGATTCTATGAAAAATAAAATTTAACATATGGAAGTAGGCCTTTGAAGACATGATCATGTCCAAAATTTTTCTTTCATTCCCCTTAATCGACCATGCAGTCATATTCTAGACAAGACTAAGAGATATTGTGAATGTGCAGGGTTATAATATAGACCTTTCACCAGAGATGTTGAAATAGTCATTAGTATATATTTTTTAATATTCTCCATAGTGTTTCTAATTGAAATAGTTTTGAGCACTACTTGCCTGAAAACTGTCCTTACTAATGAGGGCCCTTGTTCAGGAAAGGACTTAAAGTATACCAGTCTCTGACAACAGGATCTGTGGTAGACACACCCTAATTTCTAATGAAACCTTAATATGTTAGAGTACCCACTATATGTTTAGGTAAAATTGCAAACCTTTTAGGAATTCTTTCATTTAAAGGTAATGAATGAACTTTAAAGGGGAAATATTGAATGAGCTTTGCAAAAATGTGTTTTAAAGGGTGTTTCTCAACATCATTGCCTATCTAGCATTTCGTCTTCCTCACGCTTTTTGCTCTTAATATTGATAGGAATCTGGAGACACAGCAGCCTTCTTATAAACATGAACAAAAAACATTAAGAAGAAAGATCTCTATTCTGAGAATGACAGATAAGTGTTGGAAATAATATGCATTAACTCTCTACTAGCTTCTTTGTACAGTAAAAATAATGGTCTCTTCAAAGTCTGTATATATAAAAACATAACAACCTTTTAATTATAACTGTGTTGTAATGTTTAATATATGATAGAAATATGTATACAATGTTATTTTTAAATATTCTTTATCTAACTCAAATTTTATATGTCACTTCACACATTCCATATTCTAGTTTTGAATACTTGCAAACACACACAGGCTGATGGGTATTAAATGAAGATTACATTGAATTAATACAAAAATTTGAGGAGTATTTATTTTTTTCATATTTCAAATTAATCCATGTGGAGTTTACATTCCTTATATTATTTATGATATTCCTTTTTTTCTCAAAAGTAATATATATCTGAAGGGGATCTCACATTATTAATATTGTTCATATGAATTTATTGATATAAGATGTAGATATATTTTATGCCAATTTTAAATTTCATTTTTTAATCTTTCATGTTTAATATATAGATATAAAATCTATTTTTAATTTAATCAATTTAAAATCATTTCATATTGTTCTATTTTTTATACATGTAACCAAGATGTAAGCTTCCTGCTAAGCACAATTGTTGTTTAATTCATGATTTGCCAGGTATAAATAGTTTCTGAGTTAAAGTTCTCATTTGAAAAGAATAAATAATAAAACAATTCATAGTTTTTATGAATATAAAAAATTATATAGAAGCATGTTTTAAATAAAATGCTGGAAGATGAAATAGATTATTAGTTTTCCATTTTAGTTATGAAGAACATAGTATTTGGGAATGCAAGTGATTTACCTAAGATCACCTAACCTTAACCACAAATTCCATTTTTTAGTCCAGTCAGAAGTTTGAATTTTAAGATCCCTGACTGTATTAGTCAGCTAAAGCAGTGCTAATGTGAAACACCAAAAATGGGTTAGTCTTTATGAAGGGTATTTATTTGGGGTAGAAATCCACAGATACAGGTCATAAAGAGTTAAATTTCTTCTCTCACCAAAGTCCATTGCCACATGTTGTAGCAAGACAGCTGCCAACATTTGCCAGGGTTCAGGCCTCTCGGGTTCCTCTCTTCCCAGGGCTGCATTTCTCTCCAGGCTTAGCTCTTCTGGTTCCTCCACAAGGTCAACTGTAGACTATCAGGCGGACAGCTCACTTCTCTTCTCCTGGGGCCTTCTCTCCAACATCAAAACTGTTACTCAAGACTTCTTCTCAAAAAAACTGTTCCCTCTGTCCTTTGCTTGCCTTTTATAATCAATTACTCCACCCACCAAGGGGTGGGGCTAAACACCCTACTGATGTGGCCCAGTCAATGCCCTAATCATAACTTAATCATGCCCAGATTAACAGATCAGTTTACAAGCATGATCCAATGATATTTTTGGAATTCATAATTACATCAAATTGCCAAATGGCTACATTGATTTGGATATATTTTATACCAATTTCAAATTTCATTTTGTAATCTTTCATGTTTAATATATAGGTATAAAATCTATTTTATATTTAATCAATTTAAAATTGTTTTCAATTTTTTCTATTTTTTATACATGTAACTAAGATGTAGGCTTCCTGCTAAGCACAATTGTTATTTATTTCATGATTTGCCAGTTATAAATTGTTTTTGAGTTAAAGTTCTCATTTTAAAAGAATAAATAATCAAACATAATTCATAATTTTTATGAATATAAAAAATTATATAGAAGCATGTCCTAAATAAAATGCTAGAAGTTGAAATGGATTATTAGTTTACTATTTTAGTTATGAAAGACATAGAATTTGGGAATGCAAGTGATTTACCTAAGATCACCTATCTCTAGAACTTTGAATTTTAAGATCCCTGACTTTCTCATCTCCATTATTTTTCTTCCATTCATCTTAAATGACAAAGTACATAATCACATACTAGATTGAGTATGGGCTATTGTGCATGTACAGAATCGTAATACAGACCTCTCTTACAGAGTGGTTGGTAGATTTAAACAGACTTTGCTGGGGCTCAATCATTATATTTTTAATTCCCTCCATGTGTTTATTAATTTAAATGTATGGTTAAATTATTTTGCTTTCAAAACTATTATTGTTAATAAAGACACTTGTTCAGGAAAGGACGTCAAGTATACTTGTCTCTAAGAATTGTCTCTATGGCAGAAATATTCTCATGAAAACTGAGTTTTAATATTTTTAGGTAAGCACCACTATGTGAAGCTAAACTACTATTCTCTTAGGGTTTATTTCCATTAAGAGTGACTAATGAGATGTAAATGGGAGATATTGGAGGAGATTTTCCAGAATCTGTTTTAGAATTGCCTATCCAATATTTCATCCTACTCTATTTACATATCATTTTTTAAAATACATTTTTTTAATTTTTAAGATATTTTGATTATATAAATGTTACATGAAAAATATATGGGATTCCCATATGCCCTGCTTCCAACCCCTGCCACATTTTCCCACATAAACAACATCCTTCTTTAGTGTGATACATTTATTATAACTGATGAAAATATTTTGTAGTATTGCCATTTAGCATGGATTACAGTTTAGATTGTAGTTTACACTCTCTCCTGCACAATTTTGTAAGTTATAGCAAAATAGATAATGGCGAGTATCTGGCATTTTAATGTTATTTAGGACAATTCCCAACTCCCCAAATGTCTCCATATTATACCTGTTTTTCCCACTTCTCCCCTCAGAATATTCATTGGTCATTTACTCCACATCAATGATATAATTTCTTCCATTGCTAGAATCACAATAAGTGTATACTAGAATACCATTAAGTATATTCTTTTCCATCATTCATTCCCCAAGCTGAGGATTCTGTAATGTTGATGGCCCACTCCACCTCTAATTGAGAGGGGGCTTTGATCCCATGGTACAGATGGATGGGATTATCTTGCTTGCAGTTGCAAGCTCTCTCTGTTCCTTTGGGTGGTCATTGTCCAAAGTCATCTCCTTGTTAGTTTTCATGGGTGAATCCAATGAGCTGGAAAGTAGATTTGACAGCTCTATTGAGATTCAAAGCCCAGCTGGCAAAAGGACAGTCCAAAGATTTAAGTGTCTTGGACATAAATCTATCAAATCTAACTATAGGTTAACAGAAGAGGCAGAAAAGTCATGTGTAGAGAAATCACAGCTGAGTCCAACTATGTCACACTGGGGAGCAAAAATTTCCCAAGTCGGGCCCACTGACAGGGCACCAAACTTCTGAGCTGTTGACCCTGCCTATAGTGCTTGGATATCTCTGATATTTCAGGCAATATTTCTTTGGCAGTCACTGTGATCCTGCTGAGATGTGCATAAGCATAACCTCAGTAATCACCTCCTGACTCACTTTGAAGTCTCATAGTCATATAAAATCATTTGTCTTTCCCCTTTTCCCCTTTTGGCCAATGTGTTTTTCATGTTTATTGCTATTTGGTGCTTGGTGATAATCCCTTGTTAACAGAGAAGCTCATCCCCAGGAATCATGTCCTATGCTGAAGAGTAGGTAATGAATTTATGTGCTAAGTTTGGCTTAGAGAAAGGCCATATTTGACCAACAAGGAGGATATCAGGAGTAACACCTAGGCACCCCATAACAACAAGCTAAGTTTCAATTTCAAAAGTAAAGTTTCTGCAAATATTCTCACTGCCCTGATTTTGTGATAATCAGGGTAGGCTAAACATTTGCTATATTAGAAACCATGCATGTATCCCCAGACCTAGTTTTTCTCCCTAGGTCTGGTTTTTAGAATGCTGGTGATAAACTAAGCCTGATTTATTATATGGTCATCCTATATGTGAAAAGAAATGTAACTTTGTCTATCTTTGGTCAACCTTGAGAGATATAGCAGGGGGACAGATGTGGCTTGGGTGGTTGGGCATCCATCTCCTTTATGGAAGGACCTGGGTTTGATCCATGTGATCTCCCAGTAAAAATAAAAAAAGAAAAATATAGAATGCGCATGGGCCACCAGGCCCCATGCACAGGTGAGCCGCCAGGCCCCATGAGTAGGTGAGCCACAGGCCCCTTGAGCAGGTGAGCCACCAGTCCCCTGGTGAGCTGCCAGACCCTGTGCATTGGTGCAGCCACCAGGCCTCATGAGCAGGTGAGCCACCAGGCCCCATGTGTGGGTGAGCTGACACATGTTGGAGCAAGATGACTGCTGATATCTGCAAGGGTTCAGCCTCTCTCTTCTTCTGAAGGCTCTGTAGTCCCAGCTTCTTCCAATATCAGCTGTAGGCTGGGACAGGTGTTTTCTCTCTTCTGGGATGCATTTCTCCTTAATCTCAGCTGCTGAGGGCTCTGGTCTCCCTAACTGCAAATTATCAGGTGAATAACTCATCTCTCTTCCCCAGGCTTCTTTCATGTCTATGGAGTTGTCTCTATTCCTGTGTTCTTCCAGTGCTCCAATATCAAAACTCTAACTCCTCTACTGTGACATTTTCTCTGCAAATCCCCACCCACCAAGGGGGCAAGAATGCAACATCTTACTGATGTGGCCCAAACAAAGCTTTAATCATTATTACATCAAGTAAAAGTGAAACCTCTGCGGCCAATATAATCTAATATGCCAAGAAGAATAGACAACTTTACGAACAAAATCCAATACCTATTTCTGGAATTCTATAAACAATATCAAACAGGCATGATGATTGTAATAATGAAACTTTACTGTTTTAAAAAATAATTTATTGAAGCATATCATTCATACATGAACATACATAAACCATATGTGTTCAGTAAATATCATGAACCTACAAAACAAACATGCATAACATCACACAGGGCTCCCACACATCACCCCCCACAAACACCCCACATTGTTGTGAAACATCTGCTAACAAATCATGAAAGACCATCGCCAAAGTGTACTACTAACTATAGTCCATATCTTCATTCCCTATCCATTTTTTAAGGATTTATTTATTTATTTATTTATTTACTTTTGTCCATTTTTACCCCACCCCATTGTTTTTGCTGTTTCTGTGTCCATTCTTTAAGCAACCCTCTGTGTCTGTTTCCTGCCCTCTCTTCTCATCCTTCTCCTCATGTCATCACTGGGATTCAATCCTTGGATCCTCTGATGTGGGAAAGAGGCATCCTAGTGCCTGCACCACCTTAGTTCCTGGTTTTTCAGTGTGCCTTTTCTTGGCTTTCGCTTGTGTCACTTTCCTATTATGTCATCATCTTCCTGCATGGTGCATGGAGACTGGCAGCTCAACTGGGGCCTGGTGGCTCACCTGTGCGCAGGGCCTGGGGGATCACCCAGTATCTGGTGACTTGGCAGCTCACCCGCTTGTGGGGCCTGGCGGCTCTCCCAGGGCCTGGTGGCTCACCTGCTCACGAGGCCTGGTGGCTTACCACACATGGGCAAAAAGAAAACAGAAATTGATTTCAGAAATTCCAAGCCTCTGGAAATCAAGCACCCAGATGAAAGCACCCTATTTGAGGACTTAACTAAACTTGGAATGTTTAAATCAGGATTGAAGATGCAGTTATCTAGGAAAGACATGTGGAAAGTCTTACTGTTTGATGCTTGGATACTTGCTTCTTGCATGCTAAATTAACAAGCTTTTTGAGAGAGCTGTATGAACAAAGTCACTGTCCGCCTGGAATAAAAGGGACATGGAAGGGAGAGATTGAAGGAGAAACAGCTTTAAGAGGAAAACCATGGAAGATGAGATCTGGAATTAAGACATTTCCTTGGGTCTAGAGAAGAACCCCACCGTGTGTACAAAGAGGGTAAGTTTGCCACCGCAGTTGAAGAGGGTGGATGTTCCAGCCTGAAATTTATGGAGAGTTTTGCCCATGGTACAAAGAGGTTGGAACACTTTCCCCAAGGATTAGGGAGGTTATGTTCACCACCCCATTGTTCTGAGAGGGGAGGACCTAACCCCCATGGATTAGTGAAGGCCAGTTCATCAACTTTTTGTTCTGAGAGGGTTGGGCCTGTATGCCAAAGTTTAGGGAAGACATTGTCTTCACTTCACTGCACTGGGTAAAGTGTGGGAATTACACCAGCACTCTTGGAGGGTGAGACCTGGAGCTTGTTCACCACCTAGATGCTTGATGAGGGTGGAATCAAGAAAATGGCCTTTGGTTTCCCTTCCCTGTGGAAAGGGTGGGTCCTCATGAGGCCTCAGGGAGAAGAGACCATCTAAGAGAATGACTCTCAGTCATTGAAATCGAATGGAGTATGCTCTGCAGGTTTACTGAAGCATAGAGGACCCATACCTCATGTTTCCCTCCTAATTTCTCCTTATGGTAATGAAAATGTTTATCCCTTTTCTGTTCTTTAGTATATTGTAAGCAGATAAATGGTTTTGTAAGTTTCAGAGGTCTGCAGCTAGATGAAACTTCACCTCAACACAAACTATATTTCTTTAAATGGGTTGTGATATGATTCTGTATTTAGCATTTTACTGGTTTAAGGTTTTTTGAGTATTGTAATGTCTTTTTGGAATTCAGACGGTGGAGTGTAGCAGTTTAATTTTGTTTATAAATTCTAAAAATAGATATTTGATTATGTTTGTAAACTGGTCTGTTCCTCTGGGCATATTAGATTATATTGGATTCAGAAGCTTCACTTTTACTTGATTAAATAATGATTAATGCTTTGATTGGGCCACATCAGTAAGATGTTGCATCCCCACCCATTTGGTGGGAGAGGACTCACAGAGAAAATGACACAGTAGAGATTGAGTTAAAGTTTTGATATTGGAGCCCTGGGAAGTAAACACATAGTAGAAGAACACAGGAATAGAGATGGTTCCATAGACATTGGAGAGGCCCCAGAAAAGTGATGAGCTATTCACCTGATAGTTTGCAGCTGTAGAGACCAGAGCTCTTAGCAGCTGAGGCAAAAGAGAAATGAACCTCGGGAGAGAGAAAATACTAACCTCAGACTACAACTGATATTGGAAGTAGCTGGGACCTCAGAGCCTTCAGAGGAAGAGGGAGGCTGAACCCTTGCAGATGTTGGCAGCCATCTTGCTCCATCACACGGCAATATTACTTTGTTGAGGGAAGTAATAGACTTTATGGCCTGGTAACTGTAATCTTCTACCCCAAATAAATACCCTTTATAAAATCCAACAGATTTCTGGTATTTTGCATCAGCACCCCTTTGGCTGATTAATACAGTCATCAATATCAAGGGCACATCAATGGACCATCCTCCTTCATTAGTCACTATCCCTGTATTTGGGGGGTTATTCCCATCCTAAATGAGATTGTGGTAGAGCTCCCCAAAATGGGGATTCAATATTCTTTTGGTTATTGTGTGAAACTCTACCCACCATGACAGTGCCTCATAAATACATGAACACATTTATATGTCTTTTAGGTATGCCCCAGGTGAACCTCCTCCCATTCATCCCCAGTCACTGATACTCCACACCAATGATCCTCCCCTGCCACAGTGGTAACATTTCTGTGATTGAAAATGCCTTCAAAAATGAAGCTAAGAAAATAAACAAATACAGATAATAAGAAAATGAAATAATAATGATAGTTTTACAAATAATAAATTACAAAAAAAAATAAAAATTGAAATAATCAAAAATAATTTAAAAAACATAAAATGTTTTTTGACATTATAACTTCCATCATTGTTAGATCTGTTATCTTGTATATACAGTGACATTTTCTTATGTTTATTCCCCCAGGTTATTTTTTTTTCCTTTTTGTCTTCAAAGAAGCTTTAAATTACAGAAGAGTCATGTACACAATATAGGGAATTTTGATAAATTTCTTGAAATTACCATGAAGTAATAGATATGCGGTTGAAAGAATTATGTTAGAAATAGAAAATAGGCATTGATACATTAAGTTAATACCTCTGTATTAACTACTTGTTATAAAAATATTATAGTGCCCTCAAATCTATATGTACACCAGTATTACAATTTTAAATGATTCAAGTTTTACCACGTTTTGATATCTCAAAAAACTAATATGCATATTTCATTATTTTTAAATATTCTTGAGTGATTATTAGATTATGCATAAATTTATACATCCTGTACTCAAGTTTTGGATACATGCTCACACACACATGTACATACACATAAACTGATGGGAATTAATGGAGATTATATTGAATAATGAGACAATTTTAGGAGAATTTTATTTTTTTCTATTTTTAATCTAATTCATGGACAGTTTACGTTGCTTCAATTTCTTATGACTCATTTCAGTTTTCTCCAAAAATTAATATATATGTTCTAAGAAGTGGTTTGTACCATTTATATTATTCCTAAGAATTTATTGACTTTGATGTAGATATATTTGATGTTAATTTAAATTTCATTCTCTAAATATTTAATCTTGAATATATAATTTCAAATACATATACTCATAATCACCTATTTACATTTAACTACAGTATTCCTGCTGGAGAAAAGAATGGATAGTGAATGTAAGAGATTAAGAGTGGAGCTTCTCATGTGCTCTGACTATGCTATTACTTGCAAACAAACATGTTCATTGCGTGACAGTTTAATGTAAAAATCATGGAATTTCTTTCTGTATAAACTTTGTGAATCAGTGTGATAGTTTAATTCTTGTACCAGCTAGACCAGGTTATGGTGTGCAGTTGTTTGGTCAATCAAGCCCTGGCTGATTGTTATTGTGAGGATATTTCATGGAGTTATGCTATCAGTAAAGTGGTTGCAACTATGGGTGACTATATGTACAATCAACAGAATAAATTGCCTCCAACAATGAGAGAAGTCTCATCCAATCAGTTAAAAGCTTTAAAAGGAAAAGTGATGATTACGGCAATCAGGAGAGAAAATTTCCAGCTTTACTTTAGCCAATGACCATCTTTTGTGGAATTCATTGCAAACCCTCATCAGAGTTTAAAACTTGTGGCCTGCCCTCAGAAATTTGTAATTACCCATCCCCATATTCACTTGAGACAGTTCTTACAAAAATCAACTAATATATACAGATATATCCTTCCATTGGTTTCCCTAGAGAATCCTGACTAATACAATCAGTCTTTAGAAAAAAGGTTTAATTAAGATCATGTTAACTATTTAACTGTAAACATCAAACCTTAAAGATGAACTCTGTCTAACATATAGATGAATAGACATAAAAAAAAATACTGGGAAAAATGAAAAATGTTAATTCCATCAATACAAGGTCAAAATATACATTTTGAAACAGACCAAATATTTTTTAAAAAGCAAAAAATTGAACTAGTTATTGGGCATGAAATACTTATCTTGGAAGTTTGATGGTGTCTACATATATAAATTGGGGAAGAATCTGGAAAATTTTTAAATGCAATTATTTTGTTAATTTCTCTGTGTAAGTCTTGTATGTACTTAAAATATAAATTCATTTTTTTAAATTTTCCTCCTTGATACTAAGCATTAGTTGGGTCTGAAAACTTACGTCAATGAGCAGTTTTTATGAAAAAAAAATGGCTTGAACATATAAGGAATTTCATATAAAAGAAACAGTGCCAAAATGCTATTTTATTTTAGAACCATTAAATTGTCATATAATAACATGCCATAACAAATGTGAATGATAGAAAAGGTGACAGTAAACATAATACAATTAATCATTTTGGAAAAGTTAAATGTTGTAACCATTACACAAGGTAATTGATATTTTTCAGTAAATTATGCAATTTGTGCTAATCTATGAACCCATAGTTCCAATCATAGGTAAATACCAAATCCAAACTCTTGTACATGGGAAACGGAATTTTTTCAACAATATCCATAAGGTTACAACATATAATAGCAGAAAGCTTGAAACAACCCTAATATTGTTGATAAATAATGGATATGTGTAAATTCCCTTGGTCTATAATCATTGAAAAGAATGTTATTAAAGAATAAACTGAATGACGCCACAGTTGCATGCAACTATATTAATGTAATATAATGGAGAGGAAAAAAACTCAATTTTGTTCCTGTTGGGTGATGAATTTACTCTGAATGTAACAAAAAACTAAATGAAGACATTCATCTAGAAATAGACACAATTTATCTTGATCCAAGAATGAATTTTCCTATAGGCTTTTAGAAATTTCTTTTTTTCTGTAAAATGGATACATGGAACTTGCCAATGAAACTCTAAATATTTCTCAAATATTTTATTCTCTTTTCCTCATTCTCACCCAGAAAAATGATTCCTGGCATTGACATAATAGCTTATATCCAACTATAAATGCAACAGCACATATTTTAGCATTCCATTGTATTAAATACCATCAGCCATTTGCTACCACTACACTCTCACTAAGTGGTGACTGGAATATAAAACAGAAGCAATTCAGAAAAATATTTTGGATGTTTCTACTAAATTTATATATATGCTAAACTTAACTATGGCCAAGCAAGTGATCTTTGGATATATACCAAAGGTATTTAGCTTTATGGGCATACAAAAAATTTTGTAAAAGATTATTGGTGTTTTATTCATAACTATAAATGTCCAATATGATATAAAGAGGAAAGGAAGGAAGGAAGGAAGGTAGGAAGAAATGAAGGAAGGGATGGAGGAAGGGAGGAAGGAAAATCAAAGAATTAGAGTAATAAAAAAAGAACAAAAATGTAGAAAGGATGAAAAGGAATCAATAGATGGATGTACACTGATCAACTCAGCAGCTCATTCATTTTATAGGTGACCTTGATTTTGTGTGTTTGGATACATTGTATTTCTTGCACATTGTATTCCAGGGTGTTAAAAGAGCATTAAAGAATAATAGTATATGTGGACATAGATTTTGTCACATATAAAAGCTGAAAATCACATCGTATTTTTTATTTTATGTTGAAAATGAAACTAGTTTAAATAGCAATACTTTATTTTGGAAAAGAGGAGGAATAAAGATATTTATCAATGTATTTTTTGAGTAAGCATTTCTATGGGTGCACACCTTTCCAAGAAGTAGACTACTCAAGCCTTTATTTGTTGCACAATCTAATCATAAAAGGGTTCCTAAAGCCACATTTGTACAAGTTTCAATATGTAAAAATTTTCTTATGGCCTACAGAATCTTCTTATTGCAGGATTTAGATAGAATCGATCCAGAAGAGTTGGGATAAATGTATAGAAGTCTACCACTTTTTCCTGTTCACTGGTGCATTAGAATCTTGACCTCAAAGAGTTGGACAGAATTGTCACATAGAATAGATTTGCCACAATCAGGTGACAGACACAAGTGGAGATAACTTCTGCCTGGCCTTTACTGGAGCACATCTAGAATTTCACAGAGAAAACATGGACATAGAAAGCTACAATGATCATGAATGTTTCCAAAGGTATAATAAAGCCACTCAAGAAGATGTATATTTATGTTGAGAAAAGTCATGACACAAAAATGGCAATAGATTTGGACAATCATAGGTAAAATGATTAATAAACTGGGAGCTACAGAATAGAAGAGGAAATAAATATAAAATGTACATTATAGAGGTGATGTAGAGGGAATCCATAAAAACAGAGTAGGGAATGGGAGGCTGCACTCCTCTTCCAGATACTGCAGTAAAGTAATCAAGCCAGCCTGGCATAAGGCAAGCTGTGGGACAGTGGGGGTGATGAGTGATGGTTGTCAGAGAGGGGGACCCAGACAGTTGAGGGAGAGGGAAATTGTGGGAGATAGGGCAGTCATCTTAATCAGAGGGAGAAGGAAGCCAGCAAAGTGATTTGCTTAGCTGGTCCTCACAGTGAGATGAGACAATAGGGTACCAGGTATGCATGTTAGTACTCAGAATGCACACAAGGAGGTGCACTGCAGGGCAATCAAGTGCCTCGACTGATGCTCAGCTTTCTCATGGAGAAAAGGGAGCATGGGATAAATGATCAAGTGCAGAGACCAGTGCCCAGCTGGCCTTGGGGAGAGGAAAGCATTGGTGCAAATGGGTGTGCTGCTGGTGCTCTTGAAAGAAGGGAAATCACTGGGTTAAAGGAGTACTGGTTGCTACCCAGCTCAGGGGGAAAATGGTGTGGAGAATGAGATAAGGCATATGGAGTGGCTCTCATCTGGTTCCCAGGAAGAGGAAATATGCAGGCTGACACTGAAGTGACTCCAGTGAAAGAGGAGGGGTGATTTGATCAGGTGGGCTGACATGCACTCACCCAATCTTGGGAGAAAGAGGAAATGGGGTAGGGTGAAGGGGTGAGATGACAGGTGATCAATTGGCACAGGTGAGAAGGGAGATGTCAGAGTCTTCCAGTGAGCTCAGAGGTACCCAACCAGCCTAGGGGAGATAGGATTTGGGAGAGACAATTGATGAGCTGTCAGGCACCCTAAAAGGCCAGGAAAGAAGGGATATGAGGAGAGAAAATAAACAGATTG
The DNA here is from genome assembly GCA_029593785.1 of Cabassous unicinctus. Taxonomy (NCBI): domain Eukaryota; kingdom Metazoa; phylum Chordata; class Mammalia; order Cingulata; family Chlamyphoridae; genus Cabassous; species Cabassous unicinctus. Next base: position 63,832 of record JAQZBX010001163.1, on the reverse strand, counting down.
TCAGAAACTTCCCTGATTCCTGGGGAAGGGGATACATGAGACAAATATCTTCAAGATGGGACACCTAGACTGGGTTTTATTTTTTCTCTACATGTGAGTAGCTTATGCAGAGTGTGAGCCATGGGGATGATTGATTGGTGAACACAAGCAGCCTGACTGTTGCTGATGGCCTGAGAGGGAGACCTGTATTTTTTTTTCCTTTCCTGTTATTTTCTTCCTGTTTTCTTCTTTTATTTTTCCCTCTTCTTTTTCTTTTCTTTCTTTCTGCCTTCTCTTGTTTTGTCTTCATTCCTATCTTCTCTTCTCATCTCCTTGAAATTTCATTTTTTCCTATTTCTTTTTTTCAACTATTTAATTTTTTTTGCTTTTGTTTTTTATGATTTTTTCACTCATTACTCATGCTCATTGCAACAAGCCCTTTACTTGGTAACACAGGCACCGTATTGGATATCTATGATCAACTTTTGATGCCACTACTTGCACTCTTGGTGAAATTAGGGAATTTCTATATTTGAAATGCAGATATTATTTGTAATTTCTTCTTAAGAGGGAGAATGGGAGGTCTGAGGATTTAATTTATACATAAAGCAATTATAAATATTCTTAGTACATGAAACACATTTAATCAAAGTTAAATTACTTTAATATCATATACTTACAAGAACCTTAAAATCTGCTCTGCCCAAACAAACCTACCCATTCTCCTATATGCATTCTGAGAATTCATTTGAAACTGTGCTCATTCCTTAGCATTGATATACATCTCGCCCCTTATATATAGAAAAATATTGAGTAATTATTTGGGGATTTGAATGCTCAGAGATCTGTATTGAAATCTGTATCATTAATTAAATATAAAATCAAATAACATTTCTGATTAATACTTCACAATCAAATAGACGAAAGAAAATTTTCTCTCTATATATATCATGTTCTGTGAGTGGGTGTGTGTACATATATATATATATATATATATAAATATATATATACACACACACATATAAAATACAAATGCATGTATATAGTTTATTGTTCAATGAGAGATCTGATGAAAAACAAATTGTGTCATGCATATAATTCAATAAATAAAAAACATTTCTCATTATTCAGGCTATATATATATGTATTTAAATATTTAAATGTACCTTCAAGAAAAATATCACACATTATGGATCAATTCATACTTCTAATTATACCAATTCATAAAAATAAAAAACAAGTCATCTTTTTTTAATTCATCACATATCCCAACACCTGGCAGTATATAATGAGATTTACATTAAATTTATTTATATTCACCAAACCATATAACAGGCATGCTCTTTTCATAACCATATTGTAGATGAAGAACCAGAGGAAAGAAGAGTTAAGTAGCATATTTAAAATTAATAATAATTGGTGAAGCCAGGAGGAAAAGCATTCACCCATAATCCAAGTAGCTGCTGATGAATTACACATTGGTATTTCACCACTGTCATTTTCCATTTCTTAGATGGAGTTAGCTGGGGATGGTATGTGAATGCTAATGGAACTGACTGATATTTTTGTTTCCCTTTTGCCAAGAGAACAGACTTTCTTAATTTGTCCACTTGAAGGACAATGGAATAATTGTGCTGGGCATACCCAAAGGAACAGACTGGCAGACAAGGGAAATTTTTTCTAAGGATAAAACAGTAAAAGAATAAATTGGCCCATATAACTATAGTAGAGTATTTCATCTTCTTAATTAGTAATGTATGGCCCTGACAGCAAAGGAGGATAAATATTTCTAGATACTTTTCCGTGCAACACTTCCTTTTACATAAATCGATTTCTGGTGATATTTTAAAAAATATAAAAAGTAAGTTATCTATATCTATGATTTCTGAAAATAACATAGAATTTAGATTTAATCCCCCCAAAGTCAATTGAATATTGGGCATGATGATATTGTTATTCTTATGTGAGTTGTTAGTTCATTCAGCATTTTTCAGCCTTGATTTTGCAAAAGAGTTAAATAATGTTAGATAATAATGAATTAAAATCTCTGATACAGTATAAATATAAGTGAAGTTGAGCTGCTCTTAAATACAGGTTTTTCTATTTTCTGCTTGTTTTTAATGCCATACATCATCCTACAGAAGTTTTTCAATAACAAGAGAAGAATCATTGTCTCAAAAATATTATAATTACAAAAAATATATTGTTATTACATAGCCAATGAATACCTTTCAAAAGGGACAGTTAAAGAAATTATTTATTTATTTATTTATTTATATGCCTCTTTGGATGAAAATTAGAAATAATTCCCAAAAGCTTTAAATGCAAGAACTTTGTCTTTATTAAATTTTAAAAATTGCATATAGATTTGATATATTTACATGTGCAAAAAGCATATAAAATAGATAATTCAGCCCCAGGAGTGATCAACATAAGTGAATGAATATTTATTAGATTTATCCTGCATATAACTTAAAAATATATGACTTAATTAGCTGGTATAAACAAGAAATGGCCTTTGAGTCCCTCATATTCTAAGAACCTATTAGCTATTTCAAAGAAATGAAATGACTCTTCCAATTAAAAGATAGTTTGTTATAAATTATTAAAAAGTGAAATTACATATTATTATATTGATAGGATAAATAATCTTTTCACCAATTTATGGAGCAGTGTTTAAAACATCATTTGTGAATATCAATTTAAACAGGTAAGTTAATATTTTGTATTAAAATTGAAACCACAGTGTGTTATTATATTTACATCCATGAATTTGGATTTGCATTTTGGTGTGAAATGACAAAAACAAAATTCTCTTTTCCCAAAAGCTTGACAATCTAGATATTTATGATTAAGCTATTTGACGTTAATGAATGGAAAATAGGCCATTAGAAGTAATCCAAATTCCAAGTTCTTATGGACTGACAAAAGTCTCTTTATGGTTCTGATAATCATTTTGAAGGAAAGGAACATCTTAATAGATGATTAAGAATATAATGAGAGACTTTCAATAATTAAATAATAATTAACTATCATATATTCCTCATATCTTACCTGATTTATGTCTGTATTTTTCAGGGTGATATATGATTTACAATGATAGACTTCCTTATTTTTCCATATTTTCATATTAATTAGGAAATTATATTTAGAGACAACGAAATTAATACACTGTCAGGAATCCAACTGTTTTGTGTATCTGCTCTTCTGATATTCTTATTGAACAATTTTTGCTCTCTCCCTCCATTATTTTAAGACCAAAGGCATGCAGTTCACAAACACTAATAGTAAAGACAGTATAAGAACAAATTCCAAATGAATCCTGAGTCACAGATGGTTTTTTCTTTAATTGAATTGATTTCTTTAGGGAAAAAGAAAGCTTCACTAGGTTATGTAAGTACTGAATTTTCAAGCATTCTACTGAAAAACTGTGATGTACACATGATGATATAGTTAATTAAAAATCACTATTTTATGATTTAATTCTGATTATTTCAGAGTCCTTTAAATTGAATTTATGAAATCCAAATTGGAAATAAAATATCACTTTATTGAAATACAATTCAGAACTCGTATATGTTTAGCAGTGAAAATCTTCCTGACTTTAAACCAAAGAAAAAATTTCACAAGATTTTGAGTTACTTTCTGATATTCAGTTGTTTTGTAATTATCTCAATATTTATTAAAGAATTGGTAACTAATATATAGAATAAGCTAGTACCCCTTAAAACAAAAACAAGTAATGCAATGCAGTATTTTTGTAATCAAAATGCCATACTAGCTAATGGGTCAATGTCAATTACATGGACTTATATGTAATATATTAAAAAGTGCATCATAATATATGGACATGCTTCCAACCCTAAGAATCAAGTCAAAAGACAGTGGCAACGATTGAATCTGAATACACATTTCCAGGAGAAATGCTGATTGTCTTCATTGTTTAGTAAAATTTATATTTTGATGTTGTTATAGGTATGTTTTATATGACCCAAATTTTGAGGAAAATCTTAAGCAATGTAATGCCTGAACTTTTTACAAATTTACAATTTAGTCACATCATTTTTACTTCCTCAAAAAGAATTTGAGTCAATTGAGGTTTTCTCCATTTACTCCCTTCAGATAAGTTTATTGCTAAATTAGACTTGGCACATTTTGTTTTCCTTAACACAGAGCTCAACCAGATTAAGCAGAGATGCAAAATAATTCCTCTGGCCAAACTATATCACTAATAGCAGTTTTACTTGTTGGTTTGTTTCCATTGTTTTTTAATTTGTCATATCATCAGCAATCTTTCAACTATGCAGAGTCAAATGACTGAATTCCATGAAGTAGGAATTGAGGTTGATATTAGGCTTCTTCTGGTCTTTGGATGATGTTATGTTCTCAGCTATCAAATTACATAAAAAAAGCAAACTTACCCATATTAATTTCAAAATAAAGAGCACTTAAACATGATTTCTCTTTAAGATAACTAATGAAGCAATATGCTGATGCAAAGAAATAGGGAAACTGGAAACATTTTTATGTGATTATGGTGTTGTTTCTTTACCTGCTATTAAAATATGCAAAATAAATTGAACTCTCTGAAAATAAAAGTTACCTTTAGAAAGAAGGAAAGTAATCACTTGAAGCTGCATTAACAGAAACAGAATCAGAAAAAAAATTAGAAATATGAATAAAAATAGAAATATATATAAATATAGATGTATTTGTAGACTTAGACATAAAGTCAGGCAAAGATATAGACATGGACAAAGACATAGAAAAGGTCAAAGACATAGATATAGATTTAATAGGTAAATGAACAGACAGTGATAGAGAGGAAGATTCAGAGAGACAGATGGAGAGATTATATGTATGAATGCTTTTTTAAAACAAATTTTACCTACTAACTTTATCTAAATTTCAAGGTGTCTAAATATATTTCCTTAAATTACAGACTGGATAGTGTTTAGGTAATTTTTGGTAAAAGTATTTTAAATCAACATGAAATAAAATGGCAGCAATAAAAACAGCAATTGTTTTGTAGAGATTACTATATATCATTGCAAAACTAAGGAAGAGAATGAAGTTGGCAAATTGTAATATGGGGGCACAAAATTAAAGATTTTTGTCTGGTCTTTCTAGGATAATGAATTGGGAAGAAGAGAATGGACAAATGGAGCAATCAGATGACTGAAACTGACTTCATTCTCCTAGGGCTATTTCAACACATTCAATCTCCCAATCTCATCTTCTCTCTCATCTTCATAGTGTTTCTTGTGGCTGTTATTGGCAATATTATGATGATTATTCTCATTTGGATGGACTCACGACTCCATACACCTATGTACTTTCTGCTCAGTCAGGCTTCCGTCATGGACCTCTTATATAGTTCCAATATTGTTCCTAAGATAACTACTGATTTCCTGTCTGGTAAAAATACCATTTTTTTTATTAACTGTGGAATTCAGCTCTTCCTCTTCAATATCCTTTCTCCATAAGATTGCATTCTCTTAGCAGTTATGGCTTATGACTGCTATGTGGCCATATGCCACCCTCTCCGATATTCAATTCTTATGCACCCTACAATCTGTGTCTTCATGGTGGCTGGCACTTGGCTGGGTGCTCTACTCAATGCTTTGTTCCATGTCACATATACACTCAGTCTTCCTTACTGTGCCTCCAGATACATTGAACATTTCTTTTGTGAGATGCCAGCTCCCCTGAAACTTGTCTGTGCTGATACATATCTTTATGAAAATGCAATTTTTATTATTGGTTTCTTGTTCATCTTCATTCCATTATCTGCCATTATGGCCTAATATGGGCAGGTAATATCTATGGTTTTGAGATTAAGTTCAAATTTAGGGATGAGAAAAGCTTTGGCAACCTGTTCTGCCCATATGATTGTGGTGACTCTCTTCTATAGAACAGCCACCATCACATATTTTATACTGAAATCTTATCATACTGCTGAGCAGGATAAAGTAGTATCTGTCTTTTATCCTATCCTCACTCCCATGGTCAACCCCATCATCTACAATCCTCGAAACAAAGATCTGACTGGAGCTCTGAGAAAAGTTCTGAGGAGGTAAGGCTTTTTAATATATTCATGTTTATTGAGACTGAGATATGAGAAGATGGACTTCATATACTGAAGGGTGTTATTAAAACAGAGATAGACAGGATACAACAATGAAATTACTACTTCTCTAGAGTCAACTCATGGACAAATTCTTTCAACATGCTCTTGGTAAAATTATGACAATAATCAGGTCACCCTTTTCTTCTGAGCATTATTTGAACTTTTCAGAAATAATAGGCAAAATTGTCTATGTCAGAAGACAAACAATATTTGCAGGAGCTGGAAAACAACAGGGAGCACAAATGTGTTTTAATTTTAGACAAGGAGAAATATGCCCAACTTCATAAATATTGAGTCCATGAAGAAATTTTACATTTATTCTCCCTAAATAACAGTATAAAATTGTAACAGCTTTAAAAAATAAACATCAGTAATAATTGCTCAAATTTAAGTTTTGCAAATACTAAGGTGAAATTTGATTCTGAATATATATTCTAGTGGTGTCCACAAAAACAAATTGTACTTCTGTTCTGAACACTTGATTTTGGAAGTGATATTTCTAATTGTTAGAAATACCCATAGTATAATATTTAGTACTATTTACCAAATTAATTACAACAATTTAGTCTATTAAATATGGTAATCTACATTTAAGTTAATATTTATTCATTTTATGTATTTTCTGATTTTTATATATATAATACATATATGTATAAATGATTAAGATGTATTTATGTATATCATGAAATTTTTTTCTAATAATTATGCACAAATGTAAGTAATGTGTCCAAGGATACTAGTATTTTTTCTTGATAAATGTTTCCCAGTTTTATTTATGATTTGTGGTCATTTAAACATGGCAAAATAGATTCATGTGTAAATATGTATGTTTGTATAAGACTATTTACATGAAATCCAGTTCAAAACATAATTTAAGGTAAAGAGTTTTACTCCAATAATTTTTAAAATTAATTTTATAAGTGAAAAACAAACTTTTTAGAACTGTAAGAAATATAAATTAATTTAAATAAATACCATTGAAATTGTGTGTATGCCATGCAACTTTCTTCATCGATACTCTTTCATAATGACTTTTTGCCGTGTATAATTTCATGTCTTCATATTTGCATATATATTTTACTGATATATTTTCACTTATTGTGAATAAATCACCAATCCATTATCTCTCATAATTTAGTATCATCTGTTTGATATTTGAATTTATGCTACTTTTAATTTTGAATTTTATTATAAGTAAGTCTCATGTCTACACATTATTTATTTTAGAATTATATAATTTCTTGGAAGTAGTTATTCTTTTTCTACTATATTTTACTTACAATTCAAGTTTTAATAAGACTTACAGTATGAAATACTGTGTATAAAAATCTATTACTTATTCTTAAACAAACAAAAAGTTGCCTTTTATTTTTTTTAAAGATTAATTTGTCAGGCAGGAATGCCTCACAAGAACAATTATATAAAAATCATAGTAAAAAACATTCAAAGTTTTACTGTGGCAATGACTGCACCACTGTGATTAAGTGAGAGCCACTAAGTGTACACATTGGATATAATGTATAAAGCATGGGATTGTATAACACAATGAACCATATGGTAGAAGATGGACTTTGGTAAACAGTACAAATTTGAGAGTAGTCTCCATGAACTATAACAAATGTACCATAATAACACATAGTTTTAATTATAGGGGTGTATGGATAAAATACACCAACTGTATGCTATGGGCCATAGCTATTGGTAAAGCCCTCTCTCAACCAGAAGCAGATTGGGCATTGCCATCCCCAAATCCTTAAGAATGAGGCATGAACTAATATAAGAAATTCAACTATGGACCAAAACAGACTTAATTTATTCTGGTATTGAAAGAGCTTATAGCATTGATATAAAGACAGTGGTCACCAGAGGTTCTGAGAGGAGGGAGAGGGAAGAATAGGTGTAACATGGGGCATTTTGAAGACATTGGAATTGTTCTGCAAGATACTGCAATGAAGGATACAGGGCATTATACATTTTGTCAAAACTTATAAAATTTTGCAGTGCAAAGTGTAAATGATATTGTAAACTATAGTCTATGGTTAGTAGCAAATCTTCAATATTTTTTCATTAATTAAAAGAAATGTATTATACTAATAAAAGATGTTATTATTAGGGGGAAATGTGAGCAGGGGCGGGATATATAGGAATCCCTTATATATTTGAAGTAAATTTTATGTAATCTAAAACTTCTTTCAAGATAAAGGAAAACCTTACCACTAAAAAGTAAAATAAAATTAGCAGTTGTCAAATACAAAAATAAATCTTTGATTAAAGATCTTTATATCCACAAAAATGGGCCTACATCTAACCATGAAACTGTCAGATGAGATGAGCCCGAGTCTTAATCCAGGAGAGGTTTCCAAGCATCCAAGAATCTCATCAATTATTCCTTCTGACAGTGTCTGTTATTAACCAGGATTATGTGGGACATTCAGTTTACTGTGCCTTTCATAATATTTTTCCTGAGGAACTAACTACAAAGTTTAACTACAGAGTGATAATACATGCATGAATCTGGGTTGTATACTTGTTTTGAATTGAATATTGTCCCTCCATAAGATATAAATCCAATCCCACAATCTCATGAATGTCATCCTATTTAGAAATAGGATATTTGAAGATGTCATTAATAATTATGAGACAAAGATGGAAAGAGTGGGCAAAATGCTTGGCTTCCTTATAAGGTCAATATATATGGACAAACAGATAAAAATGGACAACAAGACAAATTCAGTTGGTAAAGAGTGAGTTGTGTCAAGAATGGCCACTGCCATATTTCTCTTTTGCTCAGCAAATATATGATTCTGCCAACATACTGATATGGATTCCTAGGGTACAGAACTGTGTTTCTAGCCACCTGATAAACTTACAGAATTTTAGTCAGCCCTATTTGTAGTATTTTGTTAGACAAGTCCTAGGAAATTAAGAAAATTCCAATGTCCAGAAAGGAAAAAAAATTACATGTACGTTTCTTTCATCCAACAATTTATGAAAGAGTTCCTTACATTTCTTGCAATGTTAATATTTTGTACTTCCTTAAAATTAAAACATATTTCACTTTGCATATTATCAATGATATAAAATTCTTAAATGCATAATTCTACAGTTTAAAATTGATATTGAACTTTGCTATACTTTATGTGTGAGTCTTAATATTATTTTGACAGGTAAGATGGTGATGATGATGGTGATTACTATTATCTGCCCTAATTTGAAAGTTGATACTTCTGTTTTCCTTTATTTAAAATAAATTTTTGTTTGTTAAAAGGGTATCATTCAATTTAAACTTTGACAATGTCCCATTCTTTTGTGGCAATCCCTTTGAATTATTTATATCTTATAAATGTAACCATTATATTAAATGATAGTACTCCTCTTTGAGTATTTTATAGGGAGATTTTAAAATAATTTTTGGATCATTAAAATTTGAGTCAGACAGATCTTTCTCTATTGGCAACCTCATTGGGCTTTCAAGAAGTGATTCCCAGAGAACTGGGTTACATGTGATAATTTAAATGAATAAAAATTTATTAAAGAGAATATCTGAATACTGATCCAGCCAGTGATTTCAGTTGAAGACAGGACTTAAAATGCAGTTATTAAAGAAGGAGTTATGAAAAGTAATTGTATTTGATTTTTGGACCCCATTTAAGTGAATGACAAGCTGGCGAGTTTTGTTTTGTTTTTTTTGTGTGTGTGGAATTGGTGTATACAGAAGCATATTACCAACCTGGACTGAAAGGGACAGAGAAGGGATAAATAGAAGGCAAAAGGACTTAATGGACAAAAACATTGATAAAGAGAACTGTACCAAAAACTACCTCTCTTGTTAATGACATACTCACCTATTTATGAGGAAATAGCTGGTCAACCCCTGTACTTGATGGGGATAGGTCATTTCACCTGGAATTAAGAATAGTTTGTACTTGAACCCCAATATTTAGGGAGAATAGCACAACTCCAATGCTCCAGTATGATGGGCCCTATATCCCTGCATTCAGGCTGAATGCAGCCATGATTCTGATGATTTCAGAGGTTGGGACCCACACGCTTATCTTCTAGATGACTGCACAAGTGCTTGGAATACATGTGAATGCTCCTCCATGAAACCAAGAGAACAAATCATTGATTCACAGATGACTCTTAGACTTTGGAAACTAATGGAGTTTATGTTGCCATGTTTCAAGATTGTTGTGACATTTGACCCCTTTTTTCCTTCCAATTACTTCCTTATGAAAAATAAATGTTTATCCTATGTCTATCACTATTTTATTTTGGAAGCAAATAACTTCTACATTACATCAGTCGTAAGACAGAGAAAAATTATTTTCCAGTATGAGGCACAACTTAACCAATTTGATTAGACATTTGAGTTATAGTTTTTTCTTTGATGAATTAATGATTTTGAGATCTGATGCAGTGGAAAAATATGTCTTTCTGGAGTCCAGAGCTTGGACTGTGGAAGAAGGAGTTATGTACCCTAAGGACAAAATCAAAACAAAACAAAACACATTCTCACTGTTAATAGATTAACATGAGTGTGTAAATAAGACCTTTTCAAGATGTTATTTTTAGTTAAATTGTGGCCCATTTTATACAGGAATGGGGCTTCATGTAGCAAAAACTACATTGGAGGACACGGTAGAAGTCAATATGTCCTGGAAGAGAAAAGAGAGGACTTTTGCATATGATGGGAAGTAATGGGATCCAGGGACTTCTACCAAATATGAAAGTATCCAAGCCTTCTATCCTTTGAATCTTTGAGCCAATAAATTCTGTTTTTATTGCAACAGACTGTGGTATTTGTCATAGCAGCCTGGAAACTGACAACACTAGTGGCCTATTTACTTCATTGCCTTTTGTTACATATCTCATATCTGGCTTTCCAAAAGAAATAAAAGATACTCTAAAAGTCAAAAATCACAGAGTGCAGATACAAAGTAAAGAGCAGAACCAGTATTGATGTGACAGATACATTAGCATTATCAGATCAGTAATTTAAATCACTATGAATAATATGCTAAGAGTTCTAATGAATAAGTGGACAATATAAAAGAGCAGATTACTATTGTAAACAGAGGGAAGATACTGTAAACTTACACCTTTTATTATTATATACAAATTACTTTTTCTAATTTATTTTGTGCATGACATATACCAGAATTATTAACTAGATAATTTCAGCTTTTTATTACTTTTCTACTTTGTAATCATTCTCATCCAATATAAATTTGTATATTTTTCCTAGATTTTAAAAGCAGTCTTTAGTTTAAAAGTTTAAGAAATATCATAATTTATTATTTAGCAAAAAAAATCATATAATTTCCAAGTTGATAAAATTAGAACACCCCAAGAACCATCAACCCATATAAAAATTTGAATAATATTGCCATGCCTCTAAATTGGTTATCCCTTCTTAGTTAAAAGTTTCCCCTTCCCCATAGGTGTAATGGTCATCTGAACTTATATAATTTAAAAAAAAATTTGGAGTGTGCTTTCTTTTACTTTTATTAATTTTATTTATTAATACTCTTTAAGAATTTACATAGCCTCTCATCCCCAGTGATCATACCCTGGTAACCTATAACCTGCTTCTTATATCTGTGAATGTGCTATTTTTACATGTCTAATGTTGAAAACATAAAAACTTTGTCCTTTGTCTTCCAAGTTTCTTCTAAGTTGCAGCATCTCTCAGGCTTTCAGTCCCATTGATAAATGATGTTACATTTTTTTTTCTATGTAATACATTTTGTTTACCAATTTCATTTGATGGAGGACACTTAAGTTGTTTGCAACTTTTGACCCATTTTCCCATTATGTTTGCTGAATTTGCACTTATTTTCTTTTTCTTTTTCTTGTCAAATTGCAATCATTTTTATATAATCTGGATTTTAAGCCCTACTCTTTATAAACTTTCTAACTACTTTCTACTCATATACCCCATGACTTTCCCTCCTACACATTCCCCAATAACAAGTTTCATTAGTGTGGTACATTTGTTAAAATTGATGAAAACATTTTGAAGCATTGCTACTACCCATGGTCTAGGGTTTACATTATGGTTTGCATTTTGTACCACACAATTTTAAAAGTTTTGAGAAAATGTATAATGGCCTGAATACATTATTCAGAACAGGTCCAGTGTTCCAAAAATGTCCCATGTTACACCTGTTTTTCTCTCTCCCTCCCCTCAGAAACTCTGGTTAACACTGTTATCAATGTTAAAATTTCTTCCATTACTAGAATAATAGTAAGTTTACTTTTGTCTATAGTTGTATTCTCCCCTTATGTTTGCCTACACTGCTTCTGATTGAGAGAGGGCTGAGATACAATGGGGCACATGGATGGAATTATCTTGTTTGCTGTTGTAGATACTCTCTGTGCTTGGGATGGGCATTGTCCACCTTCCTTTTGTTAGTAGTTCCATTAGTAGTCTGATGAACTGGAGAGTAGGTGTTGCTTATAACTCAACTGAGAATCAGGGCTCAACTGGCATATAAACAGCCTCATGATTTAAGTCTTAAGGACATGTATTTAATGGGTATTGTGCTCATTATAGGTTCAACTAAAAGGGGCAGAAAAACCAATTGAAGGAAAGTTATAAATGAGTCTAACTCTGATAGATTTGGGAAATAGGTTATCATACATTCCCAGGTAAGATCCATTGATGGGGTGCTAATTTCCTGGGATTATCTGCATTGCATATAGTGTCTAGATGTCTTTAGAGCCTTCAGGAGTATCTGTTCTTGACTCACTGTTTACTTTGGCAGTCAGTGAGATTTTCATGAGATGTGCATAAGTTTATGTTATGGAATGACCTCCTAACTGATTTTGAAATCTCTCAGATATAAAAACTCATTTGTATTTAATATTTCCCCCTTTTGGCCAAGGTATTTTTCCAAATGCATTGCTAGTTGGTGCTTGATAATAATCACTTGATGTCAAGGAGGCTTATCCCTGTGTGTCATGTGCCACACAGGGGGTATGGTAGTATGTTTATATACTGAGTTTGGCTTATAAAGAGGCCATATTTGAGCAACAAGGAGGCTATCAGGAGATAGCTCTTAGGCAATATATAATACCAGGGTTAGTTCCAATTTCACAGGATCAAGGTTCATAAGTGCAAGCCTCAATATCAAGAGCTTGGAGTATTACCCTGTCTTCCTTTGCTAAGCACTGCCCATGGATTCTATAGATTCTTGTCACTCTAATAGAGAATGTAGCAGGACTCCCCAGGATGGGAATTCAATATTCCATCATTTATTGTGTGGGTCTCCACCAACCAAGACAAGAGCCCATGAACATATGAACACATTCTTATTTCATAGAGGCATGTCCCAGGTGCACACTTACTCACACATCTCCCCAAAACTGACCCCTTGCACAAGTTATTCTCCCCTGCCAACCGTTGCAAACCTTCTGCAATCCAAAACCTCCCCAAATCAAAGCCAAAATCATTTTATGCTTTGTGACTTTCGTCACCTTAAGATCTGCTACCTTTTACGTATACTGAAAATTTCTTCTGTAATATTACCCAATGGCTTATTTTTTTTCTCTTTATATCCCAAGAAAAATTAGGTTACAAAAAAGTCACATAAAAAATATAGGGGAATCGCATATACCTCACTCCCTCCATGTCTCACATTTTCCCCTATTAATAATATCTTAAATGAGAAGAGTGCATTTGTTAAAATTGATGAACAAATTTTGTAACATTGCTACTAACTATGGTCAGTGGTTTCCATTGTGGTTTACATTTTGTAACACACAATTTATAGGTTTTGACAAAATGTATAAGGACCTTTATCCATCATTGGAAAGTCATGCAGAATAATTACAATTCCATAAATTATTCTATATTCCCCCTATTCTTCCTTGCTTCTTCCCTCAGTACTTATGCTTACCATGAAGTTTTTTCTTCAAGTCCAGGCAGAACACACGCAGGTTTATTTTAAAATGCAACTCTGTTCAATATTTTATGAATACAACTTATTACTACATCAACATTATCAGATAAAAATAGTTTCCAAATGCATGCCCAGAAATTGAAGCATAGTCTTTGGATTGTTTATTTCTAAATATACAAAAATATGTTTAAATTATATAATTTTAGTGAATCAAAGCCATAAAATTATAATTTTGGATTACACAACATAGAAAAAATACAAAAATGAGTATATATATATAGTTGTATGTCTTTACCCAAATTTCAAAGAAGCAAAATATACTGAATTTGGTGTTTTTTCAGAACTCAGAATTGTAAATAATTTGATGGTTGGGCCAGATGATTGCCAACCTTTTATTATATATGAATAACTCAAGAACAAATGAAAAATGAGGTCATGATCTCTTCATATGCTTCTGTAACTCTACATCTTCTAAACATTTCCTGTTGGAAATTTGATCCAGAGGAACTTTTTCATCTGGGAAGATAGTGCTTTGTACCTTGACTAACACTCATTGATGCCTTTGATAGTGGTTGGTACATTAAAAGGAGGATCCCAAACTTAGCAAAGGAACACAGCAAGATGCAGATTCATAGTTTCTATCTACAAACCACTACAAAAGCCCATACCTCAAAGACTTTTCCTTGCCATAAAAAATCACCTACAGGTATTATGTGGGGGTATCTGAAACATGCAATCAAGTGAGGTAACCATGAAGAGGGTGCCTTTGACTATGACCTGAAGTGAAACTAAGTCTGACAAAACATCCACCAAAACACCACATCCATCATTTGCACTTTATGAGAAGATGTGACATTTGGTGGGGTTGGAGATTCTCAATTTATAAAAGAACACCACCATTTTAAAGGAGAAATTAATTCATTTTAGAGATAAAGAAACTGAGTGAGGTTACTGAAGGACACAATAACCTCTAATGCCTTACTTAGCTGTCACAAGTATTTTAAATCTTGTACAAAAATACACAGTGATGGGGAGACCCTTTTTGAAATGAGAATTGTTTGCCGTATTCTCATTGCCAAAGTTCAATTTGATGCAATACCACTGTTTGCAATAGATTGTTTGTCATAAATAGTGTCAGATTATAATACAGCTGAATAAAACCCCATCTTAATAATCTTGCATTTTTCATTCCTTCCTTTACACTATTGCAAAAACAATTTGAAAAAATTTTAAGCAAATTAAATAATAAGACTGATATTACCCAAATTGATTCTATTTTAAAAGGGAAATATCTTTTGAGGGACTACAAAGATAGAAAAAGCATGACAAATTAACTTACCCAAATGTTTTGTCTTTCAATTTCATGACCAGATTCTAATCTCAACCTACCCAAGTAAAGCATGCTGAATTTAAGAAGGACAAATTTAATGTTCAAGAATAATTTATCACACTCCTGCCTGCATTAAATTTTAGGGTGCATATTTTCTTCTCATTTTTTCCCTTAACTTTCATGCTTCTATGAAATAAACATTTAAAATATTTTTCCATTGTGACAGGCTTCTGATCTGGTAATTGCATTTTTAAATAATAGCTACGCAGTGAGATTAACATTTAAAGTTTTAAAGATTACCCACCCCACAAAATTCCTGAAACAAGGTTCCACAAAGAACATGCTGCATTTAAAATCTAATGCACAGGTGTGAATGTGATTCAAAGGATTGAGTGCCTGCTTCTCATGTTCCAGGTGCTTGGTTGGTTCTCTTGTACCTCCTAAAAAGCAAAACAAACAAAAAAATGAAATAACCAACTCTAATTGAGGAATGGATGTAGCTCAGTGATTAAGCACCTGCTTCCCTAGTATAAGGTTCTGGATTCAATCACTGGTACTTCCTTAAAAATATATCTAATACACATCTAAACTTGGTTTTACATTTTCATCCAAACTTTCCTAGAAGGGTTTTAAATGAATAGTAGGTTGTGAGCCATCACGTGTATGGACATAATCTATGGTAGAGTGATAGATTATAGTTGTATATTGAAGGATAGGACAGGTGGGTAGTGATATTACTGGTTTTGGTGGTGCAGGGTTAACAGGTGGGTAGATTAGGAAGGGCAGGTTAGAATACCCAGGGCATGTAACTATGAATCTTGTCATCCCATGAGCCAAGACAGGGGAGAGTCATATTCCCCAGGGGGATGGGGAGGAAGGAAGAGAAAAGATCAAATGGGATATTTAGTGGTCATGGGAAATGTTTTTCATTACCTTACAGTAATGGACACAGGACATTGTAAATACCAATAATTATTAAACTGTACCATCTAAATTGAAAAGTAAACTGTAAACCATTGACAATGTTTAGTAGCTAGGTTTCACTATCTGTATAACAGTTATAACAATGCTACCATCCACAAAAAAAAAAGAGGTTTTAATATGAGGTGGGGAAGGGGGAGGGCGTTTGGGTATATGGGAATCACTAGTATTCTGTGTGTGATTTTGTTGTGAACTAAAAGTTCTTTGAAAATTAATTCAAAATTTGAGATACACGGGGGAGTAAGAGGGGGAAGGTGTCACAGTACACACTGGACATCCGATAATGCAGTGATAAAAGGAGAAAAAAAATTTTAAAAATTAATAAATAAGTTTTAAAAAATTCTTTTGCTTTTTCCCATTTTCTTTTTTTGAATGTCCCAATCCATTAATTATATTTTATTTTTAGTTCTTTTTTTCTGAGTTTCCTTATATTTTATCTCTTGCATTTAAGCTTATCCTTATTATTTCATTTTCCTATTAATTGTATTTGGTAATTATATGGGCTTCATCTTCAAGGAAGGTTTAGATCACAGTAGGGTTACATTGGGGCCTGCAGAGGATCATTGGTGGGGGGTGTCTGGGATGTGGGATTCATGGGAGTAAGTTCATCTGAATATCCATGAAAGATATATAAAATTGTTCAAATGATCGAGGGATGGGGCATGGACATGGTGGATAGACAATCACTCAATAAATGAGGGAATACTGAATTCTCAGCCTGGACAGCTCTGCCACATTCTCCAAGGGAGCAGCAACAGTCCCCTGAGTGCAGGGGCAGTGTCTGGCAAAAGAGGATAGCCCACCATTTGGCTCTTGTTATTGATGACTTACCTTATGTGTCTTTGCTCTTGTAATTGAAACTTGGCCTACTGTTATGGGGTCCCTAAGGGTTGCCATCTGGAAGCCTCCTTGTTGCTCAAATGTGGCCTCTCTCTAAGCCAAACTCAGCATATAAATGCATAACCTACCCCCAACGTGGAACATGACACCCAGGGATGAGCCAACCTCGCAACTATGGATTAATACCAAGTGCCAACAGGAAACATGACTGGAAAAACACCTTGAATAAAAGGAGGGAAATGTAAAGACAAATGAGTTCATGTGGCTACAAGACTTCAAAGAGAGTTGAAAGGTCATCCCAGAGGTAACCCTTACGCACACCTCAGTAGGATCTCATAGAACACCAAAGTGGATATCACCCAACACAGAGGGGCTCCTCAGGGCTCTGGAGACACCCAGGCCCTATATAAGGGTGTATAGGCCCAGAGATTGATGCCTTATCAGTGGGCTCTACTTTGGAATCTGTGCTGCTAAGAGTGACAGAGTTGGACTCAAATAAGTCCTCCCTGCACATGGTCCATCAGTCCCTTCTATTAAAACCAATATGTGAGGCTGGAGTTTGGTAGGTGTACTTCCAGAGACTGGAGCCTCTGGCCTGCCTGTGTGCAAGCTGTGCCTGGAATCTCGGTGGAGTTCCAACTCCTACTCTAAATCTCAATGGACTCACCCAAGTCACCTGGCAACGAGATGATGGACAATGCCCATCCCATGGAATGGAGAGAGCATGCAGCTGCAGGCCGGATAATCCCATCCACTGTATCCATGGGATATAAGACCACTCTCACTTGGAGGTGGAGTGTACATCACTATTCCAGTCCCCTCAGGGTTGGGGGAAGAGCTATGGACTAGAGTGGACTTAATGGTATTCTACTGTAGACATATTGTGATTCAAGCAATGGAAGAATTTATAACAGTGACGTGGAGCCAGTGGCCACTAGATATTTTCAGGATGGGGAGGGGAAGGGCAGTTGTAATTCAGGGGCTTTTTCAGGACTTGGGGTTTGTCCTGAGTGACATTGTGGCAACGAATATAGGCCATTTTACATCAGCATATACCATGCAGAACTGTGTGGGAGAGAGAGTGGTCTACGATGTGAAATGTGGTCTATGCTGAGTAGCAAAGCCCAAGGATGTGTATATCCATTGCAGGTGATGTGCCACACTAATGAAAGATGTTTATGTGAGATCTTATGAGAGGTATGGGAGGTGGACATCATTGGAATCCCCGTAATTTTTGTGTAACATTTATGTAATCTAAGCATCTTTTAAAATATATATGAAAAGAGAGGAGGGGCCAGATGGCATTGGCTTAGGAGGGCAACTGTGGACAGCTCCCAGAACACGGTGGATAGTGGACAGTGTCCTGCCTGGGGGTTTGTTCTGTGGGCGTGTGGAGTTAGAAGTTTGGGATATCTATCTGGGCAGATTGACGGCGTGGACTGATCGGTAGAGATTCATGAGTTTTAAGCCTACCTGTGGTGGTTAACACAGTCGGCTGACCCCCACCCTTAGGGGCAAAAAAAAAGCCGGTTGGAACCGTGACTCCCATCTGGTAACTGGGTGACAGAGCCCGGTTGGAGGGGGCATTTACTGAGGGGGTCTCTGGTAAGAGAGCTTTGTTTTCTGGGGATTTGGCTGCCTGAAACCCCTTGCAACTTAGATGAACAAAGCAGCTGCAGTGAATCAGCACCCAGAGGAGGAGAGGGGTGAATCTGCTAAGGGAGTTGATTTGACTAGCTGACTAGGGATAAGCCCTGGGCTCCATGGAGCTGGGGAGAGTGGCACTCTCCAAGAGAGAGAGAGTTCTGACAGGAAGCAGAGAGGGGATATTTTTGCTGCCAATTTGGCTGCCTGGCACCCCCTCATAACTTTGGGGAGCAGATAAGCCAGCTTAAAGCAGTGCCAGGCAGAGGGGAGAGGCGAATCTGCTGAGTAAACCTGATTTACCAGCAGCCCGGTCATGCTGGGGATCTGATCCAGAAGGGTGGAGTCAGCAATTTTTAGCATTCTACACTGACATATATCAGAACTTTAGTGTCCCTGGGGAATCCAGAAATTGGGAAGTGCTTGATTAGTTTCCACGAGTGGAGTTAGGGTCCCTTCCGTGGGGGGGGTGGTCTAAAGAAGGACTTATTTTTGGTCGTGTATTATGCCAAAAAATAAAATAAAATAAAATAAAACGGTCACTTTAATAAATGAAAAATAAATTCTTTTTAATTTAGTTTAATAGCTAAAAGATGCTTCAGGACCTGCATATAGAAGTCTGTGGGGAAATAGATTGATAAACACAAGCAGGCTGAAAGGATCCACGGGGACCCCAGGGAATATGGATCCCCCTTAGCTTTGTTTGACTGCTTGCCAGTGTGGTTGTTTGGTTTTTCTCTGTTTATTTGCTGTCTCTTGATTTTCTTTCCTCTTTCCTCACCCCTTTCTTCTTTCTTTCATTTTTAAAAAATTACGTGATGCTGGCTTGTCTCTTCTTTGCTGTGCTTCTTCTTCAGTAATTTCCCATTCTCACTATATATTGATTTTGTATTCCAAAGTATCTCTTTTCATTCCCTCATCTTTCTGCCTTCTGCTTTTGGTTGTGGCTACTAAATACCACATTTTTCCATATGCCCACAACTCAAGGGTGTCAATTTCTCTTCCCTCTATTTTGTTTTCTTCTTTTTATTAATATTAACTCTTTCCTTTCAGCCCTTTCTTAACTCTTTCTCTCCCTCCTCATAATTCTAGCCTTCTAAATCATTATATATATATTCCTCTATTTGGTTTCCCAGTCCATTACAGGTACTCCACTTTCTTTCCTATTATGCTACACTGCCTACATGAGTTAAATATTCACTTCATTAAGTCTTATTTGGCCCCTCTTCTAACTTTCATCAATATAGCTATTATCTTTCTTCCTTTCTCACATCTTTTGATTCATCTAGCCCTAATCTTTTGCCTTCAAGAGAACGCAGAAAGGAACAAGGAAATAAAATAAGAAGAAAAAGTATCAAAGAGAAAATTTTACACACACACAGAACCACTAGCTAAATAAAACTCTAGAGCAGAGAGAGATGCTAATCAACTGAATAAATCCATCCAGATAAAATGATGACTAGAGGGAAACAAAAAATTACAAACCACACTGAGAAACAGGAAAACATGGACCAATCCAATGAACAAACTAAAAACCAGGAAGTGAAGCAGAACACTGAACAGCTAATCAAAGTTTTCTAAACAAATGTCATGGAACAACTTAAAGAACTGAAGCAAGAGATTAAGAATATAAAGAAGACACTGGGAGAACATACTGAAGAAATTGTAAACACTCCCAAAAAGATAATGGATATAATGGTGACCAATGGCACAATCCAAGAAATCAAAAAGATGCTGGATTCACATAGCAGGAGATTTGAACAGGCAGAAGAAAGAATTAGTGATGTGGAAGACAATATATCTGAAATCAAACAGATAGTAGAAAAATAGACAAAAAATAGAAAAAATCCAGCAGGAACACAGGGAATTATCCAACAACACAAAATGCACAAACACACACATTAAGAGCATCCCAGAAGGAGAAGAGGAGGGAAAGGGAACAGAAGAAGTTTTGAAGGAAATAATGGCTGAAAACTTCCCAACCCTATTGAGAGAGATGGATGTGCAGATCCAGGAAGCAAAGCCACCAATAACAGTATAAATCCCAACAGGCCAAATCCAAGACATATACTTGTCAAAATATCCAATTTTCAAGACAAAGAGAAAATACTCAAGGCAGCAAGAGAAAAGAGACCAATCACATACAAGGGAAGCACAATAAGATTAAGTGTTGATTTCTCAGCTGAAACCATGGAGGCAAGAAGACAGTGGTATGACATAGTCAAAATACTAAAAGAAAAAAACTTCCAGCCATGAATCTCTACCGAGCAAAACTGGCATTCAAAAATGATGGAGAGTTTAAAATATTCACAGATAAACAGAAATTAAGAGAGTATGTCAATAAGAAACCTGCACTTCAAGAAACACTAAAGGAAGTTCTAGAAGTTGAAAGGAAAAAACAAGGGAGAGAGAGTTGGAGAAGAGTTTAAAAACAATTAACAAGACAAAAAATGAAAACAAAACAACATGTAACATACATTAACCCAAAGAAAAATGACGGAAGGAAGAAATTCATTACGAATAATAACACTGAATGTTAATAGACTAAATTCACCTATCAAGTGACACAGATTGGCAGAATGGATGAGGAAATATGATCCATTTATATGCTGTCTACAAGAAACCCACCTTCGACCCAGGGATTCAATGAGGCTGAAAGTGAATAGTTGAAAACCATTTTACAAGCTAACAATAGCCAAAAAAGGGTAGGAGTAGCTATTCTAATATCAGACAAAATAGACTTTAAATGCAAAATTGTCGTAAGAGACAAAGATGGACACTATTTATTAGTAAAAGGGGTAATCTCTCAAAAAAAGAGAACAATCATAAACATTTATGCACCTAATCAAGGTGCCTCAAATATACATGAAGCAAACCCTGTAAAAACTAACTGGAGAAATAAATGTCTCTACAATTATACTGGGGCACTTTAACACACCATTATCATCATTAGACAGAACATCTAGACAGAGAATCACTAAAGAAACAAAGGCTCTCAACAATACATTAGAGGACCTGGACTTAATAGACATATACAGAACACTACACCCAAATACAGCAGGATTTACATTCTTCTCAAGTGCACATGGAACATACTCCAAGATAGGCCACATGCTAGGCCACAGAACAACTCTCAATGAATTTAGAATGATTGAGATTATACAAAGTAATTTCTCTGAATACAATGGAAGGAAATTGGAAATCATAAGGGCCCGGGAAACAGGTTAGGCACAAGGATATGGAAGTTAAACAACACACTCTTAGATAAACGGTGGGTCAAAGAGGAAATCTCAAAAGAAATCAGCAACTTCTTTGAAACTAATGAAAATGACAACACAACATATCAAAACCTATGGGATGCAGCAAAAGCAGTCCTGAGAGGGAAGTTCATAGCCATAAATTCATATATTAAAAAAAGAAGAAAGAGCTAAAATTGAAGACCTAACTGCACACTTGGAGGAATTGGAAAAACAACAACAAACTAAATCTTTTTTTTTTTTTTAACTAAGCCAGTGAATGGCGCCTTTATTCTGTGGCTGAACTACAATTGACTCCCTCCCTTGTATCTGCTCCACCCTCAATTTGGGGAGAGGTAGGGGAAGGTCACATGCAGCCACCCTTCCTCTTTCCTTCCTCCTTCCCAGGGCTCATTTCCCATCCCTTTCTAAAAGTTCCCTTCCTCTCTCCAAATCTCTTTTCCCACAAAAGTTCCTAAACACAAGGCATGGTTAATCCCCTACCTCTGCAGGAGATGGTGCTTATATTGCAGGAAAAAAGACTGGGGAGGCATCCTTCTTTTCCTTCTTTTCCCTTTTTTTTCTCCTTAGTTTCTTTCTCAGTTTTCTTTCTCTCTTTGGTCCCTTTTACATTGTTTTTATTTCATTCCACCTTCTTTTGTTTGTTCTCTTCTTCTGTTCTCATATTTCTGGTCTGTTATTTCATTCAATTTTTTATTGTCTCATTTTTTATTCCACCCTTTTATTCATATACCTTTTTATTTTTATGATATTTCACTTATTACTTATTTTTCCCACTTCTTTTATGGCTGTTTTTCTATATTTTATTGTTATTATTTTTCTCTTCTTTCTTTCTTTTTCTAGTTCTTACTTTTTGGGGCATACAAAGATATAGAATAAGCAGAAACAAGTGCCAAAGAGTACCCTTAATGCAAAACAAAATGAAATAAAGTCCTATAGTAGAAAGAGAAGCTACTTAACTAAATAAGCCCATCAAGATAAACAGATGCCTAGAAACCAGCAAAAAACTACAAACCATGCTAAGAAACTGGAAGATATGACCCAATCTAATGAAACTTGGAAGCAAGAAGGCTGTAGTATGATATATTTAAGATACTGAATGAGAAAAATTGCCAGTTGAGTATTCTATATCAGGCAAAATTGCTCTTCAAAACTGGTATGACAGTGGTTGAAATGGAAAGTCTAAGGTCATGTGTATTACTAGAAGGAAAGCTAAAAACTAAAATGAGAATGTATAATACAGTAAAACTTCATGTAAAACTGAATATGGATGATATTGCATACATAAGACTGTTTTTACAAAATCTAAATATTAATATACTAGAGAGAAGGTAAAAGAATAGCAACTATGTATGGCAGGGGAATCACAGAGATGGAGAACTGAGGAGTATTTTGTTTGTTTCTTTGTTTCTTATTGTTATTGGACTAATGAAAGTGCTCTTAGAATGACTGAAGTGATAAATGCAAAAATATGTGATTACACCAAATAACATTGATTGTACACTTTGGATGGATTTATCCTTTATTAATATGTATCAATAAAATTGATTTATTTAAAAATGAGGGAGAATTTAAAACATTTACAGATAAATTGAAATTGAAAGATTTTGTTAATAAGAGATCTGACCTACAAAAATTTTAAAATGAGTCCTACAGTCTGAATGGAAAAGACAGGAAAGAAAGGTTTGGAAGAAATTCTAGAAGTTAAGTTTATCAGGAAAAGCAACTGAAAGTGTAAAAAGAGTGGCAAAATAAAATATGATATATAAATCCAAAAGATAAAATAGTTGAAGTAATTACTGCCTTTACAGTAATAAAATTTACTGTTAATGGATTAATCACCCCCAATTAAAAGATTTGGACTAGTTGAATGGATGAAATAAAATATGAGCTATCTGTACAAGAGACTCTCCTTAAACTCAAGATACAAATAAGTTGAAAGAGAAAGGCCAGTAAAAAATATCAAAGGAATGCCATAACCAAAAGGAAAAAAAGGAAAAAAAATGCCACTTGGCTATAACAATATCAGACATAATAGAAAATAAAAGCAAAACAGTTACTAGAAACAAAACACATTATATATTAACAACTGGAACAATCCTTCAGGATAAAATAGCAATAATAAGTATCTATGCACATAACAAGGATGCCCCAAAATATTTGAGAGAATCACTGGCAAAACTGAAGGTAGATAGACATTTCTATGATAGTAGTTAGAGACATTAATATACTGGTAACATCAATGATAATCCTAGACAGAAGATCAATTAGGAACTAGAGTTCTTGAAAAATTTGCTAAATGAACTAGGCTTAAAAGACATTTACAGAACAATGCACCACAAAACAGAAGGACACCAATTCTTCTCAAGTGTTCACAGACTATTCTACATGATAGAACAAATATTGGGTCACCAAAGATGTCTCCATAACTAAAAAAAAATGTGGAAATTATATGAAGCACTTTCTTTATCATAATGTAACGAAGCAAGAAATCAATAGCATGTGGAGGGCTGGAAAATACACAACTCGTGTGTAAATGCAATTTTAAGCAGTCAGTGGATCAGAGAAGAAATTGGAAGAGAAAGCAATAAGTACTTTAAGATATATTAATGTAAAAGAACACATTTTAAAACATATAGGAAGCATCAAATACAGTGATGATAGGGAAATTCATAGACACTAAAACCTACATTAAAATGGAAGAAAGATGGATCCAAGATAAACAGATGCCTAAACACCAACAAAAAAATTACAAGACATATTAAGAAACAGGAAGTAATGGCCCAGTCTAATGAACAAACTAAAATGCAGGAAAAGATGCACAAAGTGTTATTACTAATTAAGGATGTCAAAACAATTATGCCTAATCAACTCAGTGAAATGAAGGAAGAGTTAAAGGATATCAATAAGATACTGCATGAAAATTCCAAAGGAATTTTAAACATAAATAAAAAGATAAGAGATCTTATGGTGATGACAGGTGCCGTGCAATAAATTAAAAATGAACCAGAATCATTTGACAGCAGATTTGAGAAGACAGAGGAAAGAATTAGAGATATCAAAGATAGGACAGCTGAAATTGCCCAGACAATAGAAAAGATAGCTGAAAAATGGAAAAAATAACCAAGGACTCAGAGAATTGAATGACAACATGATATGAACAAATATATACATAATAAGCATCCCAGAGGAAGAACAGAAGGGAAAATGGGCAGTAGGAGTTTTTAAGGAAATAATGTTTGAAACTTTCCCAACCTTTATGGGGACATGGATATACATGTCCAGGAAGTACATACACTCCAAGCACAAAGAATCTTAGTAGAGTTACCTGAGACACATATCAAATTGTCAAAAGTGCAAGACAATACAGAATCCTGAAAGTAGCAAGAGAAAGGAGATCTATAATATATAAGAGAAGCACTGTAAGATTAAGTGTTTATTTCTCATCTGGCAACATGGAGGCAAGAAAAAACTGGTATGACATAATTAAGGTGCTGAAAGAAAAAATGGTGCAGGCCAAGAATTATGTATCCAGCAAAACTCATTAAAAAATGAGTGAGATTTCAAAATATTCACAGATAAACCAAAATTGAGAGAATTTGTCAAGAAGCCTGCCTTTCAAAAAATTCTCAAGGGATTACTGCAGATTGAAAGGAAAACAAAAGGAGAGAGAGAGAGTTGGAGGAGATGTTAAATAATTGCTGAGTTATTAAAAAGATAAAAAAATAAAAATAAAATATGACATACATGTCTTAAAATGATTAAATTAATACTGCTTTAAAATAATAACATTTAATGAAAATGGATTAAACTGTCCAATCAAAAGATACAGATTGGCAGAATGGATAGGGAAATAATATCCATCTCTTTTCTGTCTACAAGAAATTCACCTTAGACACAGGGACACAAAGCAGTTTCAAGTAAAAGGGTAGAAAAATATTTTACATGAAAACAGTAAAAACAAAGGACAGGAGTAGCTATATTAATATCAGACAAAATAAACTTTAAGTGCAAAACTCTTGTAAGAGACAGAAAAGGACACTATATACTAGTATATTTATTATATATTATCAGTACTCAAGAGACAAGAAAGAAGAATCATAAATATGTATGCACATAGTAAGGAAGCCCAAAACACTTGAGGTAAAAACTGGCAAAAGTAAGGGGATAAACAAGTGCTTCTATAATCATAATGTGTAAATTCAAAACATCATTATCACCATTAGATAGAACATCTCGACAGAAGCTCAGTAAGGAAACAGACATCTTGAATAATGTGTTAGAAGAACTAGACCTAATGAGCTTATACAGAACATTACACAAAAAAGAAGTCACAGGATATACATTCTCTTCAGGTGCTCATGGAACATTTTCCAGGATAGACTACATGCTAGGTCATAGAACAAGTCACACTGAATTTTAAAAGGTGGAAATTATGCGAAGTACTTTCATTGTACAAAATGGAATGAAGATAGAAATCAATAAGGCATAGAGAAATGGAATAGGCATGAATATATGGATGTTAAATAACATACACTTAAGCAATCAGTGGGTCAAAGATGAAATTGTCAGAAAAATCAGTAACGACCTTGAAGCAAAGAAAAATGAGAATACAACATAACAGAATTTATGGGATGTAGCTAAATCATTGTTGAGAGTGAAATTTCTAGCCCTAAATGCTTTCATTTTAATAGGAAGAAAGATTTCACCTTTTAGTTCACTCAGAAGGTAGAGGTCTCTGGTTAAAAAAAAATTATGGGAATATAATTTGTCAAATATTACAAGTGAAGTTCACTGGTGCAGGGTGTCAGTGATGGGGGGATGTATGGAAAAGGGTGAAAATAGGGAATGCTTCTATGAAATATAAATGTTTTCATCTTATCATAGACTGTTATCATAGTGGGTGGAGACCCACACAATAAATAAATATATATTAATAAATATATAAAAATAATATATTATTTATGTATATTAATATATAAAAATAATATATATTTATTACATATTGCTTATATAGTGGGTGGAGACCCACACAATAAATATATATATACAAAATCATGATGATGGACAATGCTCATCCCCAAAAGTAAAGAATATCTGTAACTGCAAGAAAAGCAATTCCTTCCATCTGACCTATAAGATCTAAGCCCCTCTCAATCTGAAGCCGAACAGGCATCACCATCCCCAAATCCACACGTTTGGGGATTGAATAATATCACAACTGGGAAATGCTATCATGGACCAAAGTAGAATTATTATAATTGTATTAATGAAAGAACTTGTAACATTGTTACAAAGATAGTGGTTACCTGACATTCTGAGAGGATGGAAGGGGAGAATAGATTTACCATAGGACTTCTATAGGGCATTGGGCTTGTTCTGCAGGTTATTACAATGATAAACCCATGCCATTATACAGTTTGTCAAAACCTATAAAAGTGCACGGTGCAGTGTAAACCATTAAAGCAATGCTTTAATATTTGTTCATCAATTGTAACAAATATAGTACACTGATATAAGATGTAATTAATAAGGGGAAATGTGGAAGAGTGAAGGGGTATATTTTCAATGTAACTTTCTGTAATCTAAAGTTCTTTTAAAATAAAGTTTAAAAAAAAAACAGAAGAAAGAGCTAAAATCAAATGCCTAACTAAACACCTGGAGGAACTAGATAAAGAACACTAAACTAATCTAAAAGGAAGCCAAAGGAAAAAGAATAAATTATAAGAGCAGAAATATATGAAATTGAGAAAAAATCAATAAAGTGAATCAACAAAACCAATAGCTGGTTCACTTAGAAGATCCACAAAATGGACAAACCCTTAGCTAGACCAACAAAGAGAGATAAGATGCTTATAAATAAAATAAGAAATGAGAGGGTGGACTTACTAATGAAACCCAGAAATAAAAAGATCTTAAGAGGATACTAGGAACTATACATTAACAAATATTCAACTAAATGGAATTGTCAAATTCCTAGAAATTCACACCTAGACCTTAGAATGAAATAAAAGCCCTCAACCCATCAAATCACAAGTAAAGATATTGAATTCATCATCAAAATCTCCCAAAAATAAAAATAAGCCACAACCCATGGCCAGATGACTTCACAGGTAAATTCTACCAATCATTCAATGAAGATTTAATACCATTACTGCTCAAACTCTATCAAAATTTTACATAAGCAGGAACACTACCATACTCATTCTATGAAAGCAACATCACCATAACACCAACACCAGATAAAGATAGTAAGAGGAAAGAGTATTTCCAAAAATACCTCTAATGAATTTAGACACAAATATCTTCATCAAAACAATTGCAAATAAATTCCAAAGCCACATTAAAATAATTATCCACTACGATCAAGTGGGTGTTATCTCAAATATACAAAAATTTTCAATGCAAGGAAATCAAATAATATAATATGCCACGTTAATAAATCAATGGAGAAAGCTCACAGTATCATCTTGACTGATGCAGTAAAAGTTACAAAATCCATCATTCTTTCTTAATAAAAACACTCAGATGGGAATAGAAGGAAATATTCCCAACATGATAAAGGGCACACATGAAAAACGCACAGTTGATTGTAGTCAGTGATGAAAGCTATCCTTCTGAGATTAGGAACAAGATAATTGTGCTGTCTGCCACCACTGTTATTCAATATTATGCTAGAAGTTCTAGCCAGAGCAATTAGACAAGAGAAGGAAATAAGAGGTATCTAATCAGAAAGGCAGGAATAAAACTTTTGCTATTTGCAGATATGATACAATATCTAGAAAGTCCCAAAAATTTACAACAAAGTTTCTAATGCTAATAAATGAGTTCAGTACAGTGCAGGCATGAAAGATTAATAGTAAAAATCATTAGTTTTTATACTCTAGTAATGAGCAATCTGAGGAGGTAGTATGGACAAAATCCATTTAAAATAGCAACTTAAAAGACTCAAAAATTGAGAAATAAACTTAACCAAGGATGTGAAGGCTGTATATTCAGAATATTACAACACATTCCTAAAATGAATCAAAGAAGGTAAAAGTAAATGGAAGGATATGCCCTGTATATGGATTGGAAGGCTAAATATTGTTAAGATGTCAATTTTAACCAAATTGGTATACAGATTTAACTCAATGTCAATCAAATTTCCAACAGTGCACTTTGTAGGAATGGAAAAGCCAATGATCATATTTATTTTGAAAAATAAGGACTCTGAATAGCCAAATACATTTTTATAAAAGAACAAAGTTAGAAGACTTTCAAATACTGACATTAATTGCATTTAGCAGCTTGATATTGTTTATGAATTCCAAAAATAGATATTGTATTATGTTTGTAAACTGGTCTGTTCCTCTGGGCATGATTAAATTATGATTAGGGCTTTGATTGGGTGACATCAGTATGACATTGAGTCCCTGCCCCTCTGGTGGGCAGGGACTCACACAGAAAATGACATGGCAGAAGAAAAATTGGGAGTTTGAGCTGGAGCCCTGGGAATAAAGTGCACAGGATAAGAACACAGAGAAGCAAATTTGAGAAGGCTCCATCAGATACAGCAGAGGCCCCAGGAAGAGGGCTTTTCATCCAATAGCTCACAGTTGGCCTTGTGGAGAGAACAGAGCAGCTGAGCTCTGAGAGAAATGAGCCCTGGGAAAGAGACAAGACTTATCCCAGCCTACAGCTGATATTGGAAGAAGCTGGGACCATGGAGCCTTAAGAGGAAGAGGAAGTCTGAACCCGTGCAGACATAAGTAGCTGTCTTGCTCCAACAGGTGGCAACAGACTTTGGTGAGGGAAGTAACTTACGCTTTACCGCCTGGTAACTGTAAGCTTCTACCCCAAATAAATACCCTTTATAATGCCAACATATTTCTGGTATTTTGCATCAGCATCTCTTTGACTGACTAATACAATGCATATTACTTAGCTACAGTGGTTAAAATAGAATGATACTGACATGAAAATAGACATATTGACCAATAGAATTGAATTTAGAGTTAAGAAATAGACCAAGTCATCTGTGGTCAATTGATTTAAAAAAAAAATTGTTGAAGTAAATCATTCTTACATAAACACACAAAAACAATGCGTAGAGTAAACACTGTGAACTAACAAAACAAATATGCCTAACATCATATTGGGGTCCCATATATCACCCCACCACCAACACCTTAAATTGAGAAACACTTGTTACAAATTATGAAACAATATTGTCAAAGCAATACTAATACAGTCCATATCTTACAAGTGGAGTATATACCCCCACCACACGCTATTATTAATATTTTTAAACATATTTTAATTTAAAAAGTTGTGAATTTAAAAATACAATCATGCAAATGTGTAGCATTCCCATACAACACCCCTTCACCAACACACCACCCTTGTGGAACAGTTGTTACAGATTATGAGATAATATCACCAGACTATTACCAGGTCCAGAGCACACATTTGGCCCACTTTTTGCATACCCCCTATTATTAACACAATACATCTTTGGCATTTATGCAAGAATATTACAGTATTGCTGTTTACCACAGTCCATAGGTTACACTAATTATATTTTCCCCATGCTTCTCCACATTCTCACTGCCATGAAATAGTGATATACATTTGCTCATAGAAAAACACTCTTGCATCTGTACCATCAACCACAATTCACATCCACCACTGGGTTAACTGTGTTATTCAGTTCCTAGATTATTCTCTACGTTTCTTTCAATTGACATTTACATCCCTAGACTATATTTTTCAGCCACAATCTCATTTATAAACCAGCAGCTTCTCACTATAATGTGTTATCATCAACTCTATATATTTCCATACCCTTATGGTCAAGTTTATTAAAACTTCTACTTACATTAAGCATCAGTCATCCTTCTCAGCCTTCTGCTTACCTCCTAATAGCCTATACTCTAGGTTTTAACTTTGGTGTTTATTCTTCATGTTTAGTTCATATTAATGATAACATGCAATATTTGTTCATTTGTGCCTGGCTTACTTCATTTAGCATAATGTCTTCAAGATTTATCCATTTTATCATTTGTGTCCCAATTTCATTTCTTCTTACTGGAGCAAAATATTACATCATATGTATATACCACATTTTGTTTATCCATTCATTGGCTAATGGACACAGGTTATTTCCCTGTTTTGGCAATTGTGAATAATGCCACTTTGAGCATCATGGCACAAAGGTCTGTTCATGTCACAGTTTTCAGTTCTTCTGGATTTATTCCTAGTAGAGGAACTGCTGGATCATATGGAACTTCTATATTTACCTTCCTGTGGAACTGCCAAACTGTCTTCCACATTGTTTGTACCATTTTATATTACCAACAATAGTGAAGAACTGCTCCTATTTCTCCACATCCTCTTTATCACTTATTTTTTTTTTAATAATTGACATTCTATGTGGTGTGAGATGATATCTCATTGTCATTTTGATTTTCATTTCCCTAATAGCTAGTGATATGAAACATTTTTTTCATGTCCATTTGGCCATTTGTATTTTGTCTTTGGAGAGCTGTCTTTTTAAATTTTATGCCCATTTTTAAATTGGATTGCTTGCTCCTTTATTGTCCAGTTGTTTGATCTATTTATATAGAATGGAAGTCAAACCTTTATCAGATATGTGGTTTCCAAATATCTTCTCCCATTGTATAGGCTGCGTTTTCACCTCCTTGAATTTCTTTGAATCACAAAAGTGTTTAAGTTTGAGGCAGTACCCTTTACCATATATTCTTTCATTGTGTTTGTAGTGTAAGATTTAAGACTGCACCACTTACCAGCATTTCTTGAAGATATTTCCTACATTTCCTTCTATGAGATTTATGGTTCTTGGTTTTATGTTTAGGTTTTTTATCCATTTCAAGTTAATTTTTGTATAATTAACATAGGTGTTCTCTTTCTTTCTTTTGGATAGAGATACCCAGTTCTCCCAAAACCATTTGTTGAATAGACATTTTGCACCTGCTGGCTGGGATTTACAGTCTTGTCAAAAATCACTTGACCATAGATGTGAGGGTGTGTTTCTGAACCATCAGTTCAGTTCTATTGGTTTATGTGTCTATCTTTTTGCCAGTCCCATGCTGTTTATAACCACTGTAGCTAGGTAGTATGATTTAATGTCCAGATGAGAGAGTCCTCCAACTTCCCTTGTCTTTAACTGATGTTTCTAGATATTTGGGGCCACTTTCACTTCCAAAAAAATTTGTTACTTTTATTTTCCATTTGTTTAAAAAATGCTGGTGGGATTTTTATTGGAATTGCATTGAATATGTATATAAATTTGAGTAGAATTGACATCTTAATGATATTTAGATTTTGAATCCAAGAGCATGGAATGCTCTTCAAATTATTTAGGTGTTTTTAAAAATTTCTTTTAGGAATAATTGTATTTTTCTGAATATAAGTGCATTGCATCTTTGTTTAAGTTTATTCCTAAATTTTGATTCTTTTAGTTGCTATTGTACATGGAATTATTTTTCCTGACTTCCACCTCAGATTGCACATTAATAGGGGATAGAAACACAACTGATTTTTGTGTATTGATCTTGTACCCTGACAACTGAAATCATTTATTAAATTGAGCAGCTTTGTTGTACATTTTTGGGGACTGTCCAGATATAGGATCAGATCATCTGCAAATAGTGAATGTTTCACTTCTTCCTTCCTGATTTGGATAACTTTTATTTCTTTTTCTTGCCTGACTCCTCTAGCTAGAACCTCTAACTCTATTTCAAAAAACAGTGGCGACAGTGTGCTTCCTTGTCTTATTCATGATCTCAGAGGGAAAACTTTGTCTTTCACCATTGAGGACAATGTTAGCTGTGGGTTTTTCATATGTGACATTTATCATGTTGGGAAAGTTTCCTTCAATTCCTATTTTCATACTATTTTTACCAAGAAAGGATGCTGTATTTTGTCAAATGCCCTTTCTGCATCAATTTATAGGATCATGTGATTTTTATTCTTTGATTTATTAGTGTGGTGTATTATGCTGACTGATTTAATTGTGTTGAATCACCTTTGCATGCCTGGTATAAAAGCCACTTGATCATGATGAATAATTCATTTAATGTGTTGTTAGATTTGATTAGCAAGTATTTTGTTGGGGATTTTTGCATCTGTATTCATTAGAGAAATGGATCTGTAATTTTCTTTTTATGTAACATCTTTATCTGGTTTTGGTAGGATGGTTATATTGGATTCATAGAATGAGTTTGGTAGCATTCCTTCTTGTTCAATTTTTGGAAGAGTTTGAGTAAGATTGGTATTAAATCTTCTTTGAATGCTTAGTAGAGTTCACCTGTGAAACCATCTGGTCCTAGGCTTTTCATTTTGGGAGTTTTTTCATGATTATTTCAATCTCTTTACTTGTGATTGGTTTGTAGAGGTCTTCTATTTGTTCTAGGGTCAGTGTAGACGGTTCATAGGTTCCTAAGAATTTTTCCATTTCATTTACATATTCTAGTTTTTTTTCCCACACATTGTTCATAATATCCCTGTAAGTACTTGGAAGGGGTGGGCCTTGAACCCTGATGTCAAGGAAAGTAACACCACCCCAATACTCTGCTGTGATGTGGCCTGAACCCTTGCAATCAGACAGAGTATGGCTGCCATTCCCAGGCTCAGAGAGGGTATGGCCTACATTCTTGTATTCTGGGAGAGTTTGGCCTCTATAAAAATTCTTGTAATGTATGGGCTGCAGCTCCATGTGTCCTGGAGGACAAAGCATTGAGCACAGATGACTTTCTCATTTAATGGGATTTTTCCTGCTGTGTTTTTACTTGCTCTGGCATCCTCATTCCCTGTTTTCCTTCCAATTTTTCTCTTTGAAAAATTGCAATAATTTACCTACTCCAGTCACACAATTGTATTACGGAAGTGACTAACTTGATTGATTGATTGATTGATTTCACAGGTCCATTAGATGCAGAGGAATTTTGGCTTATAAGGGAAAATATCTCTCTCTGATTTTGATGAGAATTTTGACTCAGAATTGTTATTTAAAGGACTTAATGCTATTGATATATGATGAAATGATTGTCTTTTGCATATCAGAAAAACATGTCTTTTGGAGATCCAGAAGGCAAGCTGTGGTAGGTTTAATTATGTACACAAGAAAAAAAAAAAAAACATAAAGAGACATAACATATGTTTTACTCTTTGCCCATTACTATGAGTATGTAATTAAGACATTTTAATGATGTTATTTTTAGTTGAACTGTGGAGGAACTGAATTAGGTTTCATGAACTTAAAGCCAAAGGAAGAAGTAATGCTCTATGTCAATAGTACCTGGAAGAGAAAGGAGGGGACATTTCCATTTGTCAGGGAAACCAAAGGACCTAGGAATTGCTGGCTGTCAAAAATTCAATCAGCCTTCAGAGGAAGCAAACCTTCTAGACTCTGAAACCATGAGCCAATAAATTCCTGATGTTAAACCAACCGTTGTGGAAGTTGCCATAGGAGCTGGAAAACTAAGAAAAAACTAGAAGTCTATGTACATTTGTGTATTTTATTCTGTACACCATGACTGCTTTTCAGTTAAAAAAAATACAAGGTATTCAAAAAGGCAAAAATACAGTTTAAGGAGACAGATTGAGGAGTCGAACAAGAATCAATATGCAGATAAGTTACAAAAATCAGATCAAGATTTAAAAATATCAATTATTAATATTTGAAGAGTTCTATAAATAGGTGGACAACATATCAGAACAGATGGATATTATAAACAGAGACTTACATATTCAATGAATATACATCTTATTATTTTATAAAAATTGTGCTTTGTATTTTGTTTTGTGTATCACATAAATCAGAGTGAATAATTATATATTTAAGCACAGTTTTATTTTTTACTTTGGCTTATATTTCATCCTACACAAATTTTGGATAATTAAAATGTCCTTCATTTATGAAGGAACTTTTAGTTTAAATGTTTAATATACATGATTTAACTTTTAGCAAATAATGTTAGTCATAGCATTTTTCCAAAAATATATTTATATATACAACATGCCAAGAACCATCAAACCCCTTAAAAAAGAATAATACTGGAAAGCCTCATACTTTTGTATATTTTTTTCTCAAATTATCACATTCTCCATGCATACAATGATATCTGAATTTATATATATTTTACTTGCTTTTATTGGGGGTGCTCTCTTTAACACTTTTCATAGCTGGGATTCATGCTGTTGCATTTGGGCAGTTTGATGTAATTATGAATTCCAAAAATATAATTGGATCATGCTTGTAAACTGATCTGTTAATCTGGGCATGATTAAGGTATGATTAGGGCATTGACTGGGCCATGTCAGTAGGGTGTTGAACTCCACCCCTTGGTGGGTAGGGAATTGAATATAAAAGGCAAGGCAAAGAACAGAGTTGTTGCAGGTTTTGAGAAGCAGTTTTGATGTGGGAAAGAAGGCCCCAGGAGAAGAGAAGTGAGCTGTTTGCCTGATGGTCTACAGCTGACCTTGTGGAGGAAACAGGAGCTAAGCCCAGAGAGAAACACAACCCCAGGAAGAGAGGAACCCAAGAAGCCTGAACCCTGGCAAATGTCAGCAGCTGTCTTGCTCTAACACGTGGCAATGGAGTGTGGTGAGAGAAGAAACTTAATGCTTTATGGCCTGGTATCTGTGGACTTCTACCCCAAATAAATACCCATTATAAAGACCAACCCATTTTTGGTATTTTACATTAGCACCCCTTTGGCTGACTAATACACATGCTATGTCCTTTCACTTCTCCTAATTGTGATAAATAATAATATGTTATGTTGAAATGTATCAAGAGATGAGGCCCAAAATCCTGGGTTCAAATTTCAACTGAAACAATGAAAACAGGTTTATCTTAGGCAAGTTTGTCAGCCTTGCTAGATCTATAAAATGAGGATGACATTCAAATGTGATTATGTTTTTTAATATGTTAGGAATTCTGTAGGCAATCAATAAATATTAATTGGATGTACATTTGCATTAATTTAACTCCTAACTTTGTATTTATTTTCCTCTTTTTTGATTGTTTTTCTTAATAATTTTGTTAGAGAAAACATCATTGAGGCCTGACTGCGGGCATTCCCTGAGTCATGTATGCTTCTGCCAGGAGTCTACCAGGGCCTCAAATATCTGTCAATTTTCTGGCACCCTCCCTTCTCTAAGCCTGTAGGTTTTACCACTGGAATCTTGGGACCTGCCTCCAAAGGGCATAATCTCTGTCTACCCAGTGACCTCCATGTCACTCTTCAGTAGATCCAAGGTAGATCTGGGTGGTGGGTTAAGCTGCTTCTGTGGCCTGACTAGGCACATGATCTGAGTCATGTAGGAGCCCAAAGGAGAGGTCACATAACTACCTTCCCTTATGCCCTTCCCTGCCCTCTGTAATTTCCTTATCTTTCTTTTCACCTTACTCAAAATGTGATTAGCACCTACTACAGGATTTTCTTCTGACTACTGCTGTCCTTCTCGATGTGGGGCCTGTGAATCCTTCAGAAACAGGAAATGCATTTTATACCTTTGTCACTTCCTCAGTCCCTTGGAAGCTATAAGATTCCATTACCTCCATGACCCAAGGCAGTTTGCTTGCAAGCAACCAAACAACCCAACTTTGGCATCTTGATGTTGGGTTTAATCTCAACTTGGTCCCTTGCAGTGGCATAAAATGAGTTCTCTCATGGCCACTTCCTAAGACCTCTGCAAATGTTTAAACCAGGATCCCTATCCAGTCTCTTTCCTGGAGAGGAATCTAGCTTGGAAGCTTTGGTCTGGGAACTAAACCCAGACATCTACCAAGAAATCTAAGGACTTGGGGATACCCAAAGTCAAGGGGATTCCAATCCCCAGGACATCAGGGACCCTGGCCCACAAGATGCCAGGACAGTGAGCAGTTTTGATTGGGCCAGGTCTAAGAGTGGGATGCCACTAATACTGATGAATATAGTCATCTTCCCATAGGATAATTGGTAGCTTCTCCAGAGTTCCCACAGTGTCCTTAATGGGATGCCTTCTCAGGAACTGGAACAACCTGCTTAATGATGGTCTAAAAAGGAAGAGGTTAATCTTTTTCTGACACACCATGTGGGCACAATACAAATTAGAGGACTGTCAAGAGTGGCCTCTGAATAGAACTCTGAATTCCAGTTAGAGATTCCTGTTTAAGAAGGAAGGAGGCTACAAACAGATCTGAGTTCCAGAGATAATATGGTCACATGTTTTGTCAAAGATATGAGGACATGCACTACTAAACTGGTCAGTTATAATAAGCTCAGGGAAATTACTCAGAGGTAGGATGAAAACCCAGCCTGATTTCAAACAAGGCTGGTAGAGCCAGTAAAAAATATGCTTTGGCAGATCCTCATTCTAGTGTATGACAAATCCTCCTAGGACCTCACTTCACTAGCTAGTCTGCCTCAGATATCTGTCAGAAGCTGCAGAAGTTTCCATGTGTCCCCAAACTTCCAAAAACTCCCTTTTAGAAACAACTTACTCAGTTTCTAACAGTCAAGACCATGGCACCAAGGAGGAAAAGTAAGGAGAGGCAGGCAAAGGTCCAGGGAACAGGCTCACATTTTAGATGCTGCCATTAAAGGTTCCCTATCACCTTGGGGCCAAGTGAACCCAGGCTACTCATTAGCAGGAACCTGCTTCAAGTGTGAAGAAATGGGCCACTGGCCCCATTCAGCCCCACAGTCACTAAGACTGACTAGGGTCTTTCCCTAGGGAAGGACTGAAGGGCCCAAGGCCAGGCCTGGCTCCCTGGATGACAGCATGAACCATCAACTGGAGGAGACTTGGGTGACCCTTGGTATGGCAGATAAGATTGTTAATTCCTTAGTTTACATGGGAGCCATTTACTTGGTACTGATCTTCATCTCCAGAGCTCTCTCATTTTAGCCATGCATATTAAAAGGAATGGATGGGGAATCAAGATCTAAGCCATTTATCAAACCTCTCCCCTGTAGACTAGAAAACTCCTCATAAGCCATCGATAAAACAGGAAGCTCAAGGAGGGAGTTGTTAAAGGCCTCCAGCCAATGATTAAAAAGCTTCTGGAGAATGGCCTAATAGTTCACTACCAATCCCCTTGGAACACCCCAATCATTCCAGTGAAAAAGCCCTTGGAACTTTACCCCTTGTGAGAGGTAGCTATTGGGGATGCAGCCTTAGAACATTCTTAATTCATGTCTCCTCAGCTGCATGGGCTTCTCTGACTTCCTCAGCTCTGTGTCTTGCAGCTGCCCATGGATTTCCCTGGAGAAATGATGTTTAAGGACCCATGCAAGGTTTCTGTCATGGCTGGACACTGGGCAATTTGTGTGAAGATGATTTTAAAGTCAGGACTTTCCCTACATAAGTGTTTAAAATTCTTTCCTCTTTTCTAATCTCTGCTTACTTTAACTTTGTCAGTCTGCTCATGCCTAGGAGCTCATAAATCAAATTTAGGGTTTCCCTGCTACATACTGCAAAATGGCTTAAAGTAACCTAAAGATGAGACTTTAAATTTTAATATTATCTTCCAAATGAATTAGATTTGTAAAAGAAACCACAAATGGAATTAGTTCAACTGCTGGAAAAGTGGAAAAACTTAGCAACATTAAGTTTACTAATAAAATAGTTTTAGTTGCTTGTTAATAAACAAAAGTGCCCACTTTGTTTTAAAGTGAATATTTACTAGAAATTGTAACTAAGAATTAAGTCAAAATCATTATATAGATGCCTTTGTATTATCAAACAGCAAAAAGCTAAATATCTAAAATTGCTGAAACTGGCTGGATTTAGTCTAAGCCTACTATTGTGATGGCAATCCTAGACTAATTTACCTCTTTTATGGTTACTTCAAGACTAGCCTCACCCTTGTGAATCTTTACTGTATTAGTCAGGGTTCTCTAGGGCAACAGAATCAACAGGAGATATCTGTAAATAGATTTTATAAGAGTATCTCACATGGCCATGAGGATGCACAAGTCCGGATTCCACAGGCAGGCTGCAAACCAGGGGTTCAGATGAAAGTCCAATGAAGGTCCTTTATGAGTTTCTGGGAGATGTTGGCTGCCCAAAGTTGAGCTGGGAAATTATTTCTGAATGCTGAAATCATTTGTCCTTTTAAGGCATTCAACTGATTGGATAAAGTATCACTCATTGCTGATGGCAATCTCCCTGATTGATGTAGACGTAATCAGCTATCTATGTGGTAAACTCACTGGTAACTGAAGACCATAAATGTCCTTGTATTACAATTAGCCCAGTGCTTGCATGAGCAAAAAACTGGGCAAAATTACCTCGCTGAGTTGACACATTAGACTAATCATCACAGTTCACCCCTTGTCAGCTTGGCAACCATACACATTACCTTAAACCATACTTAGTCTCTAAGTAAAAACAATAACTGACATGCATAACACTGTTCGACTCTACTGTGGACAACCAGAAATGCATTAAGTCCCTAGAGAATAGGGTGCAAGTCATTGGGTAATATTCAATCTTAAACTAGATATCCTTAAATATTATGACATGAAACTAATAAAACTTGTCATATGATAAGGGAATCATTAAAATCTTCCTCTACTAAAGTCATCCTCTGGTGAGCATTCATGTGGGATGCAAATATTCTTAGGTTTTTTGCCCACTCAGAAATATCTATCCACATATCTCTTCTCCAGACCTCTTTGTCACCAATTTTCTAATCACGCTCCTTCCATGTCCCTGACCATCCAGCCAAATCATTGGCAACACCCCATGAACCTGTGTACAAATACACCTCTGGCCATTTCTTTTTCCAAGCAAACTGAACAACCACGTGCACTGCTTGGAGTTTTGCCTACTGGGAGGATTTCGCCTCACCACTATCCTTCGGGGATGTCCCATAAAAGGGCTGCAGTGCTGCTGCTGTTCACTTTTGGATGGTACCAGCATATCATGCGGAACCATCTGCAAACCAGGCCTGAGTTTTCTCTTCCTCAGTCAACTGATTGTAAGGGACTCCCCAAGAAGTCAAAGCTGTGTGCTGGGAAAGAGGAGATAACATGACAGGGGTGGTGTCCATGGGAATTTTTGCTATTTCTTCTTATAACTTACTTGTGCCTTCAGGGCCTGCTCAAGCCCTATCTCATATATACCACTTCTACTTTATTATGGAGTGCTGCTATGCACACCCAACTTTATGGTTTGGTGGTTCAGACAATACCCAGCTCATGATAGGCAACTCAGGTCTCACGGTAACTGGATGCCTCATGGTTAAGTGTTCAGTCTCAACTAAGGTCCAGTAGCAGGACAAAAGCTCTTTCTCAAAAGGAGAGTAGTTATCTGCAGA
The DNA here is from genome assembly GCA_029593785.1 of Cabassous unicinctus. Lineage (NCBI taxonomy): Eukaryota > Metazoa > Chordata > Mammalia > Cingulata > Chlamyphoridae > Cabassous > Cabassous unicinctus. Next base: position 23,448 of record JAQZBX010001163.1, on the reverse strand, counting down.
GGATGGGAGGGCTTTGTTCCAAAATCTTAAGGGTCTGTGTTGTGATTCTCCTATAGGGGCCTGCCAAAGGCTCCAGACAGCATCTCTATTTGCCACTGAAACTTCCAGCACAATTGGATCTGTTGGATCATATAGCCCAAGTGGTAGTGCAGCTTGCACAGCAGCCTGGACCTGTTGCAGAGCCTCCTTTTTTTCCAGTCCCCAATCAAAACTAGCAGCTTTTCTTGTCACTTGGTAAATGGGCCAGTATATCACACCCAAATGAGGAATGTGTTGTCTCCAAAATCCAAACAGACCAACTAAGTGTTGTGCCTCTTTTTGTTAATAGGAGGGGCCAGATTTAACAACTTATCCTTCACTTTAGATGGGATATCTTGACATGATCCACATTACTGAATACATAGAACTTTCACTGAGATGGAAGGCCCCTGTATTTTTGTTGTATGTATCTTCCATCCTTTCTCATGCAAATGGCTTACCAATAAATCTAGAGTCTTTGCTACTTCTTGCTCACTAGGTCCTATCATCATGGTATCATCAATATAATAGATGTGATGTCTCTTGGGAAGGAGAGATGATCAAAGTCCCTGGTCATGTCCACTGGGAGGATTTGGCCTCACCACTATCCTTCAGGGATGTCCCAGAAAAGAGCTGCAGTCATCCTTTTCAGGATAACATAAGGTTGAAGAGTTGATATACCGCTGAGGCAGGATTGTGCAGGTATACTGCTGGCCTTGCCAGCTGAAAGCAAACTGTTTCTGGTGGTCTTTATAAATGGCAATTGAGAAAAAAACACATTTGCCAGATCTACAGTTGCATACCAGGTACCAGGGGATGTGGTGATTTGCTCAAGCAATGATACCACATCTGGGACAGCAGTTGCAATTGGAGTCACCACCTGGTTAAGTTTATCATAATCTACTTTCATCCTCCAAGATCCATCTGTTTTCTGCTGAGAGGAAGTAATTATGAGTGATTGTAGGAAACCAATGGGGAGAGGAGAAGTTTTAAACAACTTCCATGAGAAATCTGTAACTGATTTTATACAGTATGTGCACAGAAGTGTGCCATTCAGTTCATTTCTATTTTCGCTAATTATTCAGAGAATAATTGAAACTTAAGAGGAAACTCAGAATTCATGTAAGTTAATATTTAACTTAATGCAATATATTTTCACACAGCCTTTATAAATTTAAATCTTATTTTAAAAGTGTTATGTATATTTTTATTTTTTAATATTTTTTTTTATTTTTTAAAATATACTTAGATTACATAAATGTTACACAAAAATTATAGGGATTCCTATATGTCCCACCTCCCACACCTCCCACAACCTCCCACATAAACATCTTTCATTATTGTGGCACATCACCTGCAATGGATATACATATCCTGGGGCTTTGCCATTATGCATGGACCATAGTTCACCTTGTAGACCACACTCTTTCCCACAAAGTTCTGCATGTTACATGCTGATGTAAAATGACCTACATCTGTTATTGCAATGTCACTCAGGAAAATTCCCAAGTCCTGAAAAAGCCCCTGTATTACAACTGCTTTTCCCTCTCCCTGTACCCAAAGGATCCAGTGGCCACTGGCTCCACATTAATGTTGTAATTTCTTCCATTGCTTGAATCGCTATATGTCTATAACAGAATACCAATAAGTTGACACTAGTCCATAGCTCTCGCCCCAATCCTGAGAAGTCTGGGATGGTGATGCCCACTCCACTTCCAAGTGAGAGGGGGCTTATATCCCATGGATAAGATGGATGAGATTATCCTGCCTGCAGCTGCAGACTCTCTCCATTCCTTAGGATGGCCGTTGTCCATCATCATCCCCTTGCTGGGTGTCCTGGGTGAGTCCATTAAGCTGTAGAGTAGGAGTTCTGCTGCACTGAGATTCCAGGCCCAGCTGGCACATGCCAGTCTCTGGAAGTACACCTACAAACTCCAGCACCACACATAGGTTGGAATAGAAGGGACTGATGGATCTTTTGCAGGGAGGACATATTTTAGTCCAACTCTGTCACTCTCCGGAGCACAGATTCCAAAGTAGGGCCCACTGATAAGGTGCCAAACTCCAGTTCCTGATATAGGAACTGGTTGTCTCCAGAGCCCTCAGGAGCCCTTCTATTTGGGGTGATATCCACATTGGAAGCCTATGAGGTTCTACTGAGATGTGCATAAGCGTTACCTCTGGGATGACCTCCCAACTCACTTTGAAGTCTATTATCCATATGAACTCATTTGTCTTCACCTTTTCCCTCTTTTATTCAAGATCTTTTTCCAGTCATATTGCCAGTTGGCACTAGGTTGTAATCCCTCACTGCCAGGGAGGCTCATCCCTGGAAGTCGTGTTCCATGCTGAGTTTGGCTTAGAGAGAGGCCACATTTGAACAACAAGGAGGCTCTCAGGTGGCAACCCTTAGATACCCTGTAACAGTAGGCTAAGTTTCAGTTACAGGAGCAAAGAATCATAAGGCTAGTCATCAATAACAAGAACCCATCAGTGGACCATCCTACTTCCCAGACATGGCCCCTGCACTGAGGGGACTGTTGCTGCTCCCTTGGAGAATGTGGCAGAGCTGTTCAGGCTGGGAATTCAGTATTCTCTCATTTATTGAGTGATTCTCCATCCACTGTGACCATGCCCCATGAGCATTTGAACAACTATATATACCTTTTATGTATGTTCAGGTGAACTTCGTCCCATGAACACCCCATCCCTGACACCCCCCACCAATGACCCTCTCCCATCCCAGTTGTAACCCTTCTGTGATCCAAAGCCTCTATAAAGATGAAGCCAATATAATAGCCAAATACAATTACTAGGTAAATAAAATAATAAGTTTAAATGTAAGAGATAAAATACATGAAAACTTAAAAAAAAAACCTAAAAATAAAATAAATTTAAAGGATTGGGAAATTCATAAAATAGGAAAAAGAAATTTAAAAAAATAAATAATTTAAAAAAGTTTTTTTTGACAATTTGCCTTTTATCACTGCAATATCAGGTGTCCAGTCTGAACTATGGCACCTTCTCCCTCTCACTCTTCAGTGTCTCACTATTCACTTAATTTTCAAAGAAGTTTTAGGTCACAGCAAAGTCACACACAGAATACAAGAGACTCTCATATACCCAACGTCCTTCCATTTCCTCACCCCATATTAAAACCTTTTTGTATGTGGATGGTAGCATTGTTATACCTGTTATACAGATAGTGAAACATAGCTACTAAACATGTTAATGGTTTACATTTTAGACCGTACAATTTTATACATTTTGATGATATTTACCATGTCCTGTGTTCATCAATGTAAAGTAATGAAACACATTTCCACTGACCACTAAATATTCCCTGTTTCATCTATTCTGTTCCTCCCTCTCCATCCCCCTGGGGCCACAACGACCCCCCGATTTGACTCATTGGATGACAAGGTTCATAGTTACATGCAACAAGAGGTCTTGACACACTGGTTTTTCCTCCCCTTTTAGGAACTGCCCTTGCTCATAAGAGACGCCCACCTGTCTGTTTCTGGATGAATTGGGGGCATGTGTAAAAGTAGTATGTTGGATATATTCAACATAAAAGTAGATTCTATTGATATGATAACTATTCCATTTGAAGAATCGACTGTTTCCTTTTCTAGGGTGGACTTTCCTCCTTTCAACTATGTAGGTTTATTTGACTTTTAAATTAAAAAGCTGCTTTAATGTACAGCATTTTCTGCACTTCTATCACTTTCTTTATTTTTTTTTTCCTTTTCATAATTGCATTGTACCTTCACACTATGGATAATTTAGTCAAGAAGATGAGCGTGATGGGAACATAGGGGAGTGTGTCAGCCAGGGTTCTCTAGGGAAACCGAATCAACAGAGATATCTGTAAATAGTATGAGATTTTGTGAGTCTCTCATATGACCATGGAGATGCACACATCCAGGTTACACTGGCAGGCTGCAAACCAGGGGCTCAAATGAAAGTCCACTGAAGGTCCTTGATGAGCTTCCCAGGAAACATTAGCTGTCCAAAGACAAGCTGGGAAATTCTCTCTGAATGCTGAAGTACCTTCCCCTTTTAAGGCATTCAACTGATTGGATAAAGCATCACTCATTGCCAATGGCAATCTGCCTGGTTGAAATAGATGTAATCAGCTATCTATGCAGTAAACTCACTGGTGACTAAAGTTCATAAATGTCCTTGTATTTCAATTAGCCCAGTGCCTGCCTGACCAAACAACTGGTCACAATTACCTCACTGAGTTGACACATTTGCCTAACCATCACACTTGCTATTTTGATGGTAATCCTAAATTAATTTATCTTTATTTATACTTACTTCAAGTCTAGCCTCACATTTGTGAATAGTTAATATTATAATGGTAACCACTCTATTCTCCCCTGTTTGAATACATAGAAACTTCTCTTACCCATGATTAGGGAAAGACAACCTTGGTCATTCCTATGTCCTGTCCTTCTACTGGTATTAATAACACTGCTTTCTCTCATGACAATCCCCGTATGGACTCTAATTTACCTACTCTGCACAATAACCCAGAGGGAACCCAGAACCTTTGAGGAGGTCACTGCCTGGTGGAATCATTGATGTTTGGGGGTTGGACATCTGGTCTTCCAGTAGAGTGGCCACCAGAGTCCTGTTATCTCCAACTACTGTGGAATGGGGCAATTCCCACCCTGAGCATTGAGGATCCTTAGTGCAGCAGGGCATGAGAGACACCAGCATTCCTAGAGACTTCAATGACTTCAGTGAGTATATACTGATATTGGTGTTGCTCAAATGAGATCTGTCGGGTTGAAATGAAAAATAACCATGTAAAAGAAAATGTATATTGTATTTCAAATCATTAATAATAATTTGGTTATAAGCCAAACCTAAAAAGAATGAAATTTTTGTTCAAAACTGTAGGTCACAGTGCAATTTATAACAATCAGAAGTAGCTTTCAAAGAGAGCTCTTAAATATAATATTATTTTACAGTTAAAATTACTTAATAAGAGGATGAAAGTTTAAGTAACATTATAACATTATAACAATATTAGTGACTTGTGTGTTTTTGTTTGTGTATAAATTGCTTTGTGTCTACTTGTTCAATATATATTTATATGTTGGGATGAAGATATAGCAGTAACAAATAAAAACTCTTAAAAGTGTGCTCTTCAAATAGTTAAAAATTAAATAAATGCTTATATATGTAAATGAATATTTCTGGAGCCCAAATTAGAGAAGCTAAACAGTATGGAATGGTCAAATAGAAATTTAATATAGAAACTATTGGGAAAGAAAAAAGTGTTTCCTAAGTTCCTTGACTTACCCTGAACTTCCCATGGCCTTCTTTTCCAAGGATCTATGAGGGAAGGTCTACGTATGATAAGATAGGGGAATATAAGTTTACCTTAAAACTGTCAACATGGCCACAGGATTAAAAATCATAGTGTCTCTTGTAGTTCCACAACTTACATCTTTTAACAGCCTTAAAATGCAAGTAATTAATAATCCAATTGCTAAATTTCAGTAAGTAAAGGAAAAGTCCTTGGAAGCTATGGAAATATTTTTTTTTCTAAATTATGGTTAAAACATATTAAACAATTACAAAATGACAACATATGGTTTTCTTAGGGTTAGCTGGCTCTTGACTGCAATGGATAACTAATTTCTCAGCGGGAACAGCCCCACTTCATTACATTACCAAAAATAATGTTCCAGAATCCATCCCCTGGACTGATAAAGCAAGGAAAATATTTTTCAAACTATAAACAGGTTTATCACAACAAACTCTGTGACTTCCAAATTATGATAAGTTTTTCTTTCTATTTCTTTATAAAAGAGATGGGCACGATTTGGGAGTCATAACTCAGAAGCATGGAGACAATTAGAAATATATTACTTATTGTAATCTAAGCCTTGACTCAGCTGTCAAGGCCTATCCACCTTGTTTAATGTTGTTGATGCAACCTCTAATATGGTTGAGGCTTAAGCCAACATGGTTCTAGGCTTTCCCCCAAATTGACTGTTCCTTTGAGCAGTTTAAGCTCTCTTTCTAAAGGCAAATACTCAACATTTTTCTACTAGCAGACTGACCTTTCACTGACTCATTCCCATATAACTGTCCATAGATGTAATTCCCTCAATCCAGCCCCATTCTTTCCTCTCCCAAAAGAAGATCAGGCTTATGACTGCTTGACCCTCATTCACACATTTCTACCTCTAGGATGGATCTCAGACACATCCCACTTCAAAATCCAAATTGAATTCTTTACATAGATGGACCTAGGTTACTACTGTTTCTGACCATGAAACTATAGAATAGATTCCACCAAAGATTGATGGAGTCAAACTTAACAATGAAAGATGAAGCAGGTCATTCCATATAGTAAAATAATAACAGTTTGTTAGGGAACTTACAGTTTGGGAAGCTGGACCTGGATGGCAAGTGGATGATCAGAGAAGTGCTCTGCATAGCTCAGAATATTGCAAAGGGTTATATAAGAAAAGAACAAGGATAGAACAAAGCTGCATCAGGATTTCCAAGATTGTAAATATGTTTCAGATTAGAGCATACTTTTGTCCATTTGACAGAAGAAGGGGTCCAAAATAGTCTATTTGCCAACATTGTCCCATTTGCACTCCTTGTGGTGTCTGTCCCATATTATGGAGTAGGGGATACCTCCATTGAAAGCTTGTTGGACATGGTAACAGGCCATAAGCACATTTCTATATTTCAGTGGGAGATGTAACCTTTTGAACAATTCACATAGAGTTTTAGGACTCTTGTGTCCCAGTTTATGGTGTAGGCAATCTGATTGGTAATGGTTTTCATCCACCCATCTGTGTAAGTTTGAAATTATTTTATTAATCCAAAAAAGATAAAGATTTTGTTTGTGGACTGGTCCACTCTTGTGGGCATGAGACTTCATCAATTGTACTATGTCAGTTAAGTATGACCCAAGTTGAGACCTTGCCCTCTTGCTGGCTCTGATAAAAATTGAAAATGCACCAGAAAAGAAAGCTCTTCATATTTCATGCTGTCATGTGACAGAAAGGAGAAGCTCATGGAACTGAGGCCCCAGGGAGAGATGAATCATTTTCCTGACAGATTGCAGCTGAATTCTGGAAGACAATGAAGCAGCCATGCTCTATGTCTGGTTGACTTCAGCTGAGCTCTGAAAGACAGTACAGCCTAGATGAGAAGACACACACCAGCCAGAGATTAACCACCATCTTGTTTCAACATGTGACAGCTCACTTGGGTGAGAAAGCACCTCTTAAGTTGCCTTGAGATGGACTTTTCATGGCCTTGGAACTGTAAGCTTTTATCACAAATTGATACCCTTTATAAAAGCCAACCCATTTCTGGTAGTTTGTGTCATCAGCCCTTTGGCAAACTAAAGCACCATTTAATTTTAGCTAATATTTCAGCTTCCAGACTTCCTTTTGGCATGTGTGAAGTAACATTCCAGGTTGTTATTTTGGCATGGAGTTTTGTGCTCTAACCCAGATTTCTTCCCACATGATTTGTTTCTCATGTTGCCATTGTACCATTGAAAGAGTCAGCCCACAATACATAGCCCAGCTTTGGTACATATGGAAACCAGAATAAATTCATGGACTATAATCATGCAGAAAGCTCATAGCCCAGCCAATTGACTGCGTTGACATTCTCCTTCACCCATCCATGGTGTGTCCAGATTTATTTGAACTATTTTAGACCATCATTGTGGTGGAGTTGTCCTCTGCAGGAAACATCAGTATACCAGGCATTCTTCAATGGTATTCCTACATGCTTTATTACTGATGCTGCTTTCTCAATCGCTGGCATGCATGATATAGGCGAGTTCAGATTGTCTATACACAAAAATGATCCATATAATTTGTGGAATGCTTCAGATAGTGAGCTGGTATGGAGAGAATTCCAGTGTTGTAAATTAGAAGCCATTATTGTTTTGTGCTAGCCTATGCAAACACACTTTGAAGCCAAATCAAAGTAAGTGTCTTTGTCCCATCCACTTATTGTCAATGACTTTCCTACAGTTATTGGAAAAGTCATTGTTATACGCTCAGTTTGCATAAAAGTGAGATATAATGCTAGCAGTTGTTTTTCAATAGGACTAGCTTATTATTCTGTGCTTTACAATAGCTGGGACCAGAACTTATGTGGTAATTACTTCCAATTTTGTTTTTGCCCTAGACCTCATCCAAACACTTCTGGGTAGCTAACAATATTCAATTCATAAATTTTCCTGGATATTAATGTACCTAGAGATTGGATCTGTTTTACAAATATTTTTCCTGTTAGTATGCTTGCTTAGCCCCAGTGTCTCAAGGCCACTGATCCTCCTTTTTATCAATCTATATAATAGTCGAATATTTGAACTATGTGGGATATAAATGTTCTCCAGTAATTAAATAAGCCTATAAAGTCTTTTAAAATGGGGGATATGGAAGCATTTGTACTTTACCTGTGACCATGGCTGGAATGGCTTTTGTCTTATCTGACCAAACCATGCCTGGGAATTTTATTTCATCATTAGTTGCACATTTCCTTTCCATTAAAAGCACTGTAATAGCAGGGTTGCCTATTCTAACACTATCAGAAGTAAGCATGGTAACATGAATATAGTGAAACAGCAGCATTTGTTGGCTTTTCCAATCTTGATAGGTCAGGTGCCACCATTCTGTGACAGGTGATGGGGTTATATAGGTACCCCTGTGGCAAAACCTGGAAAGTCCATTGCTGTCCTTCCCATATAAATGCAAATTGATCTCAGCTATCTTCAGTTAGAAAGGCATTAGCTAAGTCAAATACATATTGCAAATCTCATAATTGGTGTCATAAGTTATAATGAGACATTGCAATATTTTGAACTATGGCAAGAATAGGATGAACACCTTTCTTTAATTCTAGTTAATCAAAAATCATTCTCTATCTATGATCATGATTTTTATGAGCCATACAGGACTATTAAATGGGCTTTGTACTGGTTTTAGGATGCCCACTCTGGCCAATTATTGTAGCATTTCTCTGATTTCATCATGTCCACCCAAGGGATAATATTGTTTGTATGGGTGACCCTCCTGGTGGACACAGGTAAACTGTGAACCAACAAGCAACACCACATATAATTGATTTCACTGTTCAGGCGTGAAGGTGAAAGTCACTGGTAGTGATGGTGAGGTCTAGATCTTATAAAACATACAGTCCAATATATATTTGGGGTTTGAAGAAATATATACCCTATAATTTTTGTGAGGTTGGATGCCCAATTTGTCATATTAGCTTAGTTTATATTACTCATATGGTTTTCTCCCATACCCTTCTTTCAACTTTAGGGTTCAATTAAGCCACCAGTGATTCCCATTGAGAAGTGTGCACTCTGCTGTAAAAACTACAACATGCAAATTTTTGTTTGCAGACCAAAGGATAATTTGCTCTACATGAGGCCTCTATTTACAGTCACACATATTTAAAGGTTTCCAAAGCCACACACCTAGTCATCATTAGTAGGGATTACCCGCTCTCTTATACCATAGTTAATTTCCTTAGGGCAGGGCTTCCTAACATGTGGTCCTTGAGCTTGAGTTGAAATTCAAAAAAACATTATTCTTTTGTGGACATATTGGTGCCAGTGTGATATATTGATTAAATAATACACAGTATAGTGTGGATTTAGTAAGGGGTTTGTGGTTTCCACCCAAATGATAAAGATGTCTGTGGAACAAAAAAGGTGAAGAACCTTTGCCTTAGAGGGTTCTGAGAGAGTGATAAGCAGTGGCAGATATTTAGACATAGGCAGAGGCTGATATCATTCTCCTTACACAGCTTTAGTAAAAATGCTACAAAAAGAATTTTGTTGTTTATCTGTCTTTCTGATTGGGATGACTGAAGCTATTTGATCAGACCATAATTGTTTTGGGGTAACATGTACAGTGCCCCTCTCTTTCTTCCCTTCTGAGGTATCTTTGGTTACATTCCTTACCACCTTATTTTTTTACATACATGTTTTTTATTTTTTATTTTATATATATATACATTTTTTTAAAAAGATGCTTAGATTACATAATTGTTAACAAAAAAATTACAGGGATTCCCATGTTCCCCAACTCCCACACCTCTCATAACATTTCACATAAACATCATTCATTAATGTGGCACATCACCTGCAATGGATATAAACATCTTGGGGCTTTGCCCCTAAGCATTGACCATAGTTCACATTGTAGACCACACTCTCTCCCACACAGTTCTGCATGTTACAGGCTCCAGTCTCTGGAAGTACATCTACAAACTCCAGCCTCACATATAGGTTTGAATAGAAGGGACTTATGGACCATGTGCAGGGAGGACTTATTTGAGTCCAACTCTGTCACTCTCAGAAGCACAGATTCCAAAGTACAGCCCAATGATAAGGCAAAAATCTCTGGAGCTATCCCACCTGATAAAGGACCTGGGTGTCTCCAGAGCCCCCAGGAGCCCTTCTGTGTGGGGTGATATCCACTTTGGTGTTCTATGAGACCCTACTGAGGTGTGCATAAGCGTTACCTCTAAGATGACCTCCTGACTCTCTTTGAAGTCTCTTAACCACATGAAGCCTTTTGTCTTTACCTTTTCCCCCTTTTATTCAAGGTCTTTCTCCAGTCGTACTGCCATTTGGTGCTTGGTATTAATCCCTCATTGCCAGGAAGGCTCATCACCGGGAGTCATGTCCCACACTGGGGGGAAGGTAATGCATTCATATGCTGAGTTTGGCTTAGAGATAGGCCACATTTGAGCAACAAGAGGCTCTCAGATTGCAACTTTTAGGCACCCCATAACAGTAGGCTAAGTTTCTATTATAAAGGCAAAGACTCGTAAGGCTTGTCATCAATATCAAGAACCCATCAGGACTTTGGGGGTTGACCTGAGTGGCGAAGCAGCGATGAATGTAGGCCATTTTCCATCAGAATATACCATGCAGAACTGGGTGGGAAAGACTGTGGTCTGTGATGTGAACTGTAGTCTGTGCTCGGTGGCAAGGTCCCAGGATGTGTATATCCATTGCGGGTGTAGTACCACACGGATGGGGAATGGTTGTGTGGGGTGTTTTTGGGGGTGTGGGCGGTGGTGAGCATGGGAATCCCTGTCATTTCTGAGTAATATTTGGGTAATCTAGGCACCTTTATAAAATGTATATATATATATAACAAATAACATTTATGTAAACAAATGCACATATATGCATATGTATTTATATATCATTTTACAAATTAAAAAAATTAAAAAAAAAAGAAAGAACACATCAGTGGACCATCCTCCCCTGCCAGACTCTGCCCCTGCACTTGGGGGACTGTTGCTGCTCCCTTGGAGAATGTGGGAGAGTTCTCCAGGATGGGAATTCAGTATTCCCTCATTTATTGAGTGATTGTCTACCCACTGTGACCATGCCCCACTCCTTGATCATTTGAAAAATTTTATATATCTTTCATGTATATTCAGGTGAACTTCCTCCCATGAAACCCCCATCCCAGACACCCCACAGCAATGATCCTCTGCTGCCCGCATTGTAACCCTTCTGTGATCTACACATTCCTTGAAGATGGAGCCCCTATAGTAGCCAAATACAATTAATGGGAAACTGAAATAATAATGATAACCTTAAATGTAAGGGAGAAAATTCATGGAAACTCAGAAAGGAAAAAAAACCCTAAAAATAAAATAAAATTAAAGGATTGGGATTTCCAGAAATGGAAAAAACAAAAAATTTAATAAATAAGAAATAAAATTTTTTAAATTATTATTATTGTTTCCTTTTATCACTGCATTATCAGATGTCCAGTCTGTACCAGGGCACCTTCCGCCTCTCACTCCCCAGTGTCTCCCAAATTTTCATTTAATTTTCAGAGAAGTTTTAGGTCACAGCAAAGTCACACACAGAATAGTAAAGGCTCTTAAATACCCAACCTCCTTCTCCTTTCCTCACCCCATATTAAAATTTTTTTTATGTGGATGGTAGCTTTGTTACAACTGTTATACAGATAGTGAATTATAGCTACTAAACATTGTCAATGGTTTACACTATAGTTTACAATTTAGATATTACAGTTTAATAATTTTTGAAGATGTTTACCATGTCCTGTTCCCATTACTGTAAGGTAATGAAAAACATTTCCCCTCACCACTAAACACCCCCTGTTTGATCTTTTCTGTTTCTTCCTTGCCATACCTATGGGGCACATGATACTCCCTGTCTTGACTCACTGGATGACATGATTCATAGTTACATGCAACAAGAGGTCTTGACAAGTGGATTATCCTCTCCTATTAGCATCCACCTTTTTGATTATGAGACACCCATCTGTCTGTTGCTGGCAGAATCGGTCCTCCCAAAAATGGGGGTCCATCTCCTTCCCACTCACCGTGTGGGTCTCCACTCCCAGACACAACACATTATGAGAAGATGAACACCCACACACTCCCCAGAAGCCTACTCCAGATTCACCCATTCCCGAATGTCCTCCCAACCTACACCCCAAGCTTGTGACACTGCCTTGTCATATTGCCATAAGAGCATTCGCACTCCTGTGCTTTCAACATCATACCCGCATATCCCATGTTCACCTAGTCCCCCTCCCATTTCTCCCCACAGTAAACTGGGTATTCCAACCCACCCTTCCTAATCTACCCACCTGTCAACCCTGTACCACCAAACCCAATAATATCACTACCCACCTGTCTTAACCTTCAATATGCAACTATACTCTATCACTTTACAATAGATTATGTCCATATGGGTGATGGCTCACAGCCCTCTCTTCTCTCTCTCCCTTGTTAAACTATCTTTCAGACAATGGTTCTCTGAGACTGCTCACTTTCCTCAATTTACATCAGTGAGTTCATACTCTGTTCATCCTTCAATGCCTGGCTTGCTTCACTCAACTTAAGGCCTTCAAGATTCATCCATGTTAATCTGTGTGTTAGTACTTTTTTCCTTCTTACAGCTGAGTAATATTCCATTGTATGTATGTACCAAATTTGTTTATCCATTCATCTGTGGATGGGCACTGGGGTTGATTCCAACTTTTGGCAATTTTGAACAATGACGCTATGAACATTGGTGTGCATATATGTGTTCGTGTCTTTACTTTCAGTTCTTCTGGGTATATACCCAACAGTGGAATTGCTGGATCATATGGAAGATCTATTAGTAGTTTTCTTAGGAACTGCCAAAATGTCCTCCACTGTGGCTGGACCATTCCAAAATCCCACCAGCAGTGGATGAGGATTCCTATTCCTCCACATCTTCTCCAACACTTATAGTCTGCTGTTTTATTAATAGCTGCCATTCTGACGGGTGTAAGATGTTATATCACTTTAGTTTTGATTTGCATTACCCTAATATCTAGCAATGTGAAGCATTTTTTCATGTGCTTTTTAGCCATTTGTATTTCTTCCTTGGAGAAGTGTCTTTTCAGGTCACGTGCCCATTTTTTAAATGGGTTGTTTGTCTATTTATTTTTGAGGTGTAGGATTTCTTTATATATGCAGGATATTAGACTCCTTATCAGATATATGGTTGCCAAATATTTTCTCGCATTTGGTTAAGCTCCTTTTTTATTTACTTAATAACATCCTTTGAGGTGCAGAAATTTTTAATTTTGAGGAGATTCCATTTATCTATTTTTTCTCTTGCTGCTCATGATTTGGGTGTGAAGTTCATGAAACCATTTCCTATTACAAGGTCCTGTAGATGCTTCTCTACATTATATTCCAAGGTCTTTATAGTTTTGGGTCTTATATTTAGATATTTGATCTGTCTTGAGTTGATTTTTGTATAAGGTTTGAGATTATATTCCTCTCTCATTCTTTTGGATATGGATATCTAGTTCTCCAATCACCACTTGTTAAAGAGGCCATTCTCTTGTGACTGAGTGGGATTGTTGGCCTTGCCGAATATCAGATGACTGTATATGCGAGGATCTATATCATAACTCTCAGTTTGGTTCCATCAGTCAGTATGTCTATCCTTGTGACAATACCATGCACTTTTGAGCACTGTACCTATGTAGTATGTTTTACAGTCAGGTAATGTGATACCTCCAACTACATTTTTCTTTTTCAAAATATCTTTGGCAATTTGGGGCCTCTTACCTTTCCAAATATATTTTGTAGTTAGTTTTTCCTGTTCCTTAAAAAATACACTGTTGATTTTTATTGCGATTGCATTAAATCTGTAGATTAGTTTGGGTAGAATAGACATCTTGATGATGTTTAATCTTCCTATCCATGAATAGGGAATATTTTTCCATTTATTTAAGTCTTCTTTGATTTCCTTTAACAGTGTTGTGTAGTTTTCTGTATATAAGTTCTTTACATCTTTAGTTAACTTTATTTCTAGGTATTTGATTCTTTTAGTTACTTCTGAAAATGGTGTTTTTTTCTTGATTTCCTTCTCAGATTGCTCGTTATTGTTGTACAGAAATGCTACTGATATTTGAGCATTGATCTTATAGCCTGTAACATTACTGAGCTCCTTTAAAAGTTCTAGAAGCTTTGTTGTAGATTTCTCATGGATTTCTACATATAGGATCATGCCGTCTGGAAATAATGAAATTTTTACTTCTTCTTTTCTTATTTGGATGCCATTTATATATTTTACTTGCCTCAGGGCTCCAGCAAGTACTTCTAAGACAATGTTAAATAGGAGTGGTTATAGTGGACGTTCTTGTTTTGCTCCCCATCTCAGAGGGAAGGCTTTTAGGATTTCACCATTGAAGAATATGTTAACTTTGGGTTTTTCATATATACCCTTTATCATATTCAAAAAGTTTCCTTCTATTCCTATCTTTTGCAGTGTTTTTTATCAGGAAATAGTGCTATATTTTGTCGAATGCTTTTTCTGCATCTATACAGATGATCATGTGATTTTTTTAAATTTCAATCTGTTTATGTGGTGTATTACATTCATTGATATTCCCATATTGAGCCATCCTTGCATACCCGGGATGAATCCCACTTGCTCATGGTGTATAATCCTTTTGATATTTTGTTGAATGTGATTAGCAAGTATTTTGTTGAGTATTTTAACATCTAAGTTCATTAGATAAATTTGTTTGTAAATTTCCCTTCTTGTGGTATCTGTTTGGTTTTGGTATTAAGGTAATGTTGACATCGTAGAATGAGTTAGGAAATATTCCTTCTACTTCTATTTTTTGGAAGAACATAAGCAAGATTTGTGCTAGCACTTCCAGAATCTTTGGTAGAATTCACCTGTGAAGCCATCAGGTCCTGCACTCTTCGTACTTGGGAGGTTTTTGATGACTGACTATCTCTTTAGTTGTAATTGGACTGTTGAATTCATCAATTTCTTCTTTCATCAATGTAGGCTGTTTGTGTGTTTCTAGAAACTTGTCCATTTCCTCTAAATTACCATTCTTGTTGGCATATAATTTTTCAAAGTATTCTCTTATGATCTCTTTATTTCTGTGGGGCCAGTAGTGATTTCCCCTTGCTCATTCCTTATTTTGTGTATTTGCATTTGTTCTCTCTTTTTCTTTGTTAGTCTGGCTAAGGGTTTGTCAATTTTATTGACTTTCTCAAGAACCAGCTTATGGTTTTGTTTATTGTTTCTAGTGCTTTCTTAGTCTCTATTTCATTTAGTTCTACTCTAATCTTTGTTATTTCCTTATTTACACTTTTTTAGTTTTAGTTTGTTGTTGTTTTTCTAATTCCTGCAAGTGTGCAGTTAGGTCTTCAATTTTAGCTCTTTCTTCTTTTTTAATATATATATTTATGGCTATGAACTTCCCTCTCAGGACAACTTTCGCTGCATCCCAAAGGTTTTGATATGTTGTGTTGTCATTTTCAATAGTTTCAAGTTAGTTACTGATTTCTTTTGAGATTTCCTCTTTGACCTACTGTTTGTCTAAGAGTGTGTTGTTTAAATTCCATATCTTTGTGCCTAACCTGTTTCTCTGGCAGTTAGTGATTTCCAATTTCATGTCATTGTGGTCAGAGAAATTACTTTGTATACTCTCAATTTTTCTGAATTCATTGAGAGTTGTTCTGTGGCCTAGCATGTGGCCTATCTTGGAGTATGATCCATGTGCACTCGAGAAGAATGTAAATCCTGTTGTATTTAGGTGTAGTGTCCTGTATATATCTATTAAGTCCAGGTCATGTAATGTGTTGTCCAGAGCCTTTGTTTTTTGATTGTTTCTCTGTCTAGATGTTCTGTCTAATGAAGATAATCATATATTAAAGTTCACCGCAAAAATTGTAGAGGCATTTATTTCTCCACCTAATTTTTCCAGAGTTTGCCTCATGTATTTTGATGCACCCCGATTAGGTGCATAAATGTTTATGTTTGTTCTGTCTTTTTGAGAGATTACCCCTTTTACTAATATATAGTGTCCATCTTTGTTTCTTACAATAGTTTTGCATTTGAATTCTACTTTGTCTGATATTAGAATCACTTCTGCTGCCATTTTTGGCTATTGGTAGCTAGTAAAATTGTTTTCCAGCAATTCACTTTCAGCCTCCTTGAATCCCTGGGTCGAAGGTGGGTTTCTTGTAGACATCTTATAGATGGATAATATTTCCTTATGCATTCTGCAAATCTGTGTCTCTTGAGTAGCAAATTTAATCCATTAACATTCAGTGTTATTACTCACAACAAATTTCTTACTTCAGCCATATTATCTTTTGTCATTTGTCCTTTTTATTTCTCTTTTTAGTTGTTTTTACACTTTCCTCCAACTCTCTCTCCCTTCATTTTTCCTTTCAACTTGTAGAACTTCCTTTAGTATTTCTTGAAGTGCAGATTTCTTATTGTCATACTCTCTTAATTTCTGTTTTTCTGTGAATATTTTGAACTCTCCATCATTTCTGAATGCCAGTTTTGCTGGATAGAGAATTTATGGTTGGAAGTTTTTTTCTTTTAGTATTTTGACAATGTCATACCACTGCCTTCTTGCTTCCATGGTTTCCAATGAGAAATCCACATTTAATCTTATTATGCTTCCCTTGTATGTGAATGTTCTCTTTTCTCTTGCTGCCTTGAGTATTTTCTCTTTGTCTTGAGCATTGGACATTTTGGCAAATATACATCTTGGAGTTGGCCTGTTGGGATTTAAACTGTTTGAGGTGTGCTGTGCTTCCTAGATCTGCACATCCATCTCTCTCAATAGTGTTGGGATTTTTCAGCCATTATTTCCTTCAAGAGTCATTCTGTTCCCTTTCCCTTCTCTTCTCCTTCTGGGATGCCTATAATGCATATGTTTGTGTGTTTTGTGTTGTCAGTTAAATACCTGAGTCCCTGCTGGATTTTTTTTTATCTTTTTGTCTATCTGTTCTACTATCTGTTTTATTTCAGATATAATGCCTTCCAAATCACTAATTCTTTCTTCTGCCTGTTCAAATCTGATGTTATGTGAATCCAGCATCTTTTTGATTTCCTGGATTGTGCTATTGATCACCATCATATCTTTTATCTTTTTGCATATGTTTACAATTTCTTCAGTATGTTCTCCCAGTGACTTCTTTATATCTTTAATCACTTCCTTCACTTCATTAAATTGGTCCATGATATTCATTTGGCAAGCTTTGACTAGTTGTTTGATGTTCTGCATCTCTTCATGGTTTTTAGTTTGTTCATTGGACTGGTCCATGTCTTCCTGTTTCTCAGTGTGGTTTGTAATTTTTCTTGCCATCTAGTCATCATTTTGTCTTGATGGGTTTATTCAGTTGATTAGCTTCTCTCTCTGCTCTGGAGTTTTATTTAGCTAGTGGTGCTGTGTGTGTGTTAAGTTTTCTCTTTGACACTTTTTCTTCTTATTTTATTTCCTTCCTTCTTTCTATGCTACCTTGAAGGCCAAAGATTAGGGCCAGAGGAATTGACATATGTGAGAATGCAAGAAGGATAATAGTAATATTGGTAAAATGTAGAAGAGGGGCCAAACAAGATTTGGTGAAATGAATATTTAACTCTTGTAGGCAGTCTAGAGTAATAGGGAAAGAAGTGGAGTACCTAAAATGGACTGGGAAACCAAATAGAGGAATATATATATGTAATGATTTAGAAGGCTAGAATGATGAGGAGGGAGCAAAAGAGTGAAGAAAGGGCTGAAATAAAAAGTTAATATTAATAAAAGTAAAGAAGAAAACAGAATAGATAGAATAGAAATTGATACCCTTAAGTTGTGGGATAATGAAAAAATATGGTGTGTAAGAACTATAACAAAAACAGAAGGCATAAAGATGAAGGAAGTGGAAGAGATAGCTTGGGATACAAAATCAAAATAGAAAATGGGAAATCACTGAAGAAGAAGCATATCAAAGAAAAGGAAAGTTGGCAGCATCTAATTAAAAAGGAAAAAAAAGAAGGAAAAATGAAGAGGGGGAGGAAAGAGGAAAGAAAAGCAAGAGACAACAAATTAACAGAGAAAAATCAAGCAACCAAACAAGCAAGCAGTCAAACAAAGCTAAGGAAGAACAGTGTTCCTTCTAGGGTCCTTGTGGAACCTCTCAGCCTGCTTGTGTTTATCAATCAATTTCCCTGCAGGGTTCTATCTGCAGGTTTTGAGGCAGGTTTTAACTATTAAACTAAATTATAAAGAAGAATTCATTTTTCATTTTTTAAAGTGACTCTCTTTTTTTTTTTTTGGTGAAATAAGGGACACAAAATAAGTCCTCTTCTAGACCACCCCCTTCACCAAGGGGACCATAACTATGCTTGTGGAAACTAATCAAGCACTTCCCACTTCCTGGCCTCCCCAGGGGAACTGAAACTCTGATGCTTGTCAGTGCAGAACAATAAAATTGGCTGGCTCTGTTCCCTCTGGTTGCCAAGCCTCAGTGTCACCATGCTGCTGGGTAAATCAAGCTTCTTCAGTAGATTTGCCTCTCCTCTCAGCCTTGTGCTGCTTCAAGCCAGCTTATCTGCTCCTCAAAGCTATGAGGGAGTCCAGGCAACCAAATCCACAGAAGGGAAACCCCTCTCCACCTTCTGTAAGAACCCTCCTTCTCTGAGAGAATGCTCCCTCTGACCAGGTTAGCAGGGTTTAGGGTGTATCCCTGAGCAGCTGGTAAATCAACTTCCTCAGCAGATTTGCCCCTTCCCTCTGCCCGGTGTTGATTCAATCCGGCTATTTTGTTTGCCCAAGCTCCAAGGGGTTCCAGGCAGCCAAATTCACAGAAAGTAAACCCCTCTACACCTTCTGTCAGAACCCTACCACTCTCAGATAATGCCCCCTCCCACCAGGCCTCTGGGCATAAATCACAGCTCAAACCATCCTTTTTTTCCCTGAGGGTGGGTCTCAGCCTTCTGTGTTAAGCACGACAGGCAGGATTAAAACTCACGAATCTCTCCCGATCAATCCACGCTGTCGATCTGCCTGCAGATAGATGTCCCAAGCTTCTCGCTCCATGCACCCACATCACAGACCCCGGGCAGCACCCCGTCCATAATCGGCCATCCTCAGAGTGCTAGTCAGTGAGTTCCCTCATAAACTGATGTCATCTTGTCCTATATAAGGTGTTATAGCTCCAGAAATTGATGCCTTATTACTGGACTCTACTTTGGAATCTGTGCTCTTGAGAGTGACAGAGTCAGATTCAATTAAGTCCTCCCTGCACATGGTCCATCAGTTCCTTCTATTCAAGCCTATATGTGATTCTGGAGTTTGTAGGTGTACTTCCAGAGACTGGAGCCTCTGGCCTGCCCATGTGCCAGCGATGCCTGGAATTTTGGTGGAGCTGCAACTCCTACTCTACAGCTCAATGGACTCACCGAAGTCCCCTGGTGAGGAGACAAAAAATGATGGACAATGGCCATTCCAGGGAATGGAGAGAGCCTTCAGCTGCAGGCAGGATAATCCCATCCACTGTACCCATGGGATATAAGCCCACTCTCACTTGGAGGTGGAGTGGACATCACCATCCCAAACTCCTCAGGATTGGGGGACGAGCTATCGACTAGAGTGGACTTAATGGTATTCTGTTGTAGACATATTGTGATTCAAGCAATGGAAGAAATTAAAAGTGAGGTGGATCCAGTGGCCACTGGATGCTTTTGGGGCAGGCAAGTGAAAAGCAGTTGTAATAGAGCGGCTTTTTCAGGACTCCGGAATTATCCTGAGGGACATTAAAATGACAGATATAGGCCATTTTACATTAGCAAGTAGCATGCAGAACTGTGTGGGAGAGAGTGTGGTTTACAATGTGAACTATGGTCCATGCTTAGTGGCAAAGCCCCAGGATGTGTATATCCATTTCAGGTGATGTGCGACACTAATGAAAGATGTTTCTGTGGGATGTTATGGGAGTTGTAGGAGTTGGGGAACATGGGAATCCCTGAAATTTTTGGTAACATTTATGTAATCTATGCATTTAAAAAAAATTAAGGAAAAATAAAAAGAATTTCTAAAGTCATTTTGGTAACTTATGAAAGAAAAATATATAAATTATGTTTTTATTATTAAATAAAGAAATTAATTTTGGCCTAATTAAAAAAAAAACTGCATTACTGTGGTATCTTTGTTACAATTGATATAAAGATATTATTACAATTGTAGTATTATCTATAGTCCATAGTTTACATTAGGACTCATTGTGTTCTACAGTCCTATGCTGATTTTTTAAAATATTTATTCTAGTAATATATACACAACTTATAGTTCATCTTTTATAGCAATATATTTCTACAATTACAAAGATAGATAATATATAAATATCCATTCATATGTGATGGAATATACTCAGAATGACTTTAATGCAAATATAATATAATAAGAAAATATGCAGACAAGATTATTGATAGAGGCAGTGCCAATTTAAAAGAATGACAAGTGACCCCAATTTACAAAACCAAAAATTGTAATATTTTAGTGAGTATCTATGAAAAATAAATATGTTTTGAAAATTTATTTACCAATGTGGCAAACTATATGTCAGCCATTAGAGAGTTCTGTTTCTAAGTCAAAGGTTCTATACGGATTATAGGGTCTAATATATGAGAAGTATATTTTTAAAAATCAGTATAAACAGATAATTTCATCATTTAATCATAACATATTGATAAGTAGATTGAGAAATATCATAAGGTGCAAATAGGAAACATTTACCTCACTTTTATCTTCTGGTACATAGAACTTAAGGTTTGCCAACAAAAAGTTTTAATCATAAACTTTTTAAATGTACCATTAATTTACAATTCTGTAATATAATTTTCGTTTGAGCAAAATTAATCCTTATTTAAAATTTATTCTTCCACATTATGAAATATATATATCTTTGATCTCAGTTACCAATCACACTTTCCTCAGATGCTTACATGTTATCCAGAACAAAATCTTTAAAGTTATTTTGTGATTAGATTTCAGATACCAATATATTTATTTATATATCTACATATATATTTCTCTCTATATATAGATATATAGATATCTAAATATATCAGGAAATCAGGAATGTTTTAACTTATATAGCAAATGAATGATTTTCTGTCCCTTCTAAGGGTACAAAAAGATAAAATAAGTTAAGGTATAGTTTATATGTTCTAGGACTCTCTAAGTTTAAAGGAGAATAAAGAGAAATAGCACTACTTGATAAATGATATGTGTGTTGCAGCAACAGATCAGGTATGAGAGAATATACATTTTTTGAAGGAAAAATCTTAAAGTAAAATATTTGTTACTATGCTGACAGATAATATAATCACTGTCCCTGCAAGTTCAAGTCATGGCTCTTAAAGTTGGAAATAGACAAAAAGTTGAACTTTAAGACATTTTCAACTTACCTCATTAAAGTGGGGATGTCTTGAAATAATTATCTTATCATTTTCCTCAATAAGTCTTTCTGATCATAATTCTTCTTACAGCCTCCTTTATCTGCTTGTTTCTAAGACTATCGATTATATGGTCAAAGAAAGAAAGGACTATAGAATAGAACACAGAGGCCATCATATCCTGAATTATGGGTGACCTGGGGGTTGGCTTCACATACATAGCAGTAACAGAGCTGAGAAAGACAGTCACCACGAAGATGTGAGGGCCACAGGAAGAAAAAGCCTTTCATCACTCTCCCCTGTTTGGAAACTTGAATACAGTAGAAAATATGTGAATATAAGAAATGGTGATGTAAACAAAGCAGCCACCAGCAACCAGCACTGCAGAGACAAGAATTAAAATCTCATTGCTTAAAGTGTCAGAGCAGGAGTTTCAGAAGCGAGGGGACATCACAGAAGAACTGATGAACTATGTTGGGCTGACAGAAGGGCAGCTGGAATGTTGCCACTGTGGAATCCTGAATAGGCCAGACCATTGAGTACAGAGACCAGAGTCATCTGGACACACACCCGAGGGTTCATGGTCTCAGGGTAGTGTCGGGGCTGGCTGATGGCCACATAGCAGTCATGGGCCATGATGGTGAGGAACAGCAGTTCTGTATGAGCAAACAAAAACACAAGGAATATTGAGCTGCATGTCCAAATATGGAGATTGCTCTGTTGTCAACAGCAAGATGACATGCCTTGGGTACAGTGACAGAAATGTAGTACATGTCTAAGACAGATTCCTAAGGAAGAAATACTTGGGGGTATGAAGACTTTGCCTGAGGATGTTACTATAACAATGAGAAGATTCCCCATTAGAGTTGTCAAGTATATCAGTAGGAATAGTATGGCATGAAAGACTCTGATCTTCCACATATCAAAAAATCTTGTAACCAGGAATTCAGTCACAGTAATCAAGTTGGGCATTGTTAGGTATTTTGCTATGTGTGTAGAGAACTGAATGCAAATAATCCTTTAAAAAACATGGAAAATGAACAGAAGGAAAGAAATTAGCATACATACTTTTATAAACTCATGTTTATCCAATTTCCTTCTCAGTATTGTTTGGTAGTAGATCATAACATAATATTTCTTCATCCTTCTTTAGTCTCCCTTCCTTGTACCTTTCTTTCAGTTGAGTGTTAGCAGTAAAATGTAATCTTAAAGAACTCATACCAACATTTGCATAAATTTTTATTATGGTAATAGCTGGAAAATAAGTATATTGGAGTTCAAAGGATTGCCTGGAGGATTTATAGACTTAATATAGCTACCTCCTATACACCAGACTCTTGAAAAATATTCTGTAAATGTTAACACTTTTCATTAGTTCATGACCAAACAGAATTTGTTAAATAATAGAAGGCTACTGGTTTATCAGGTCCTCTCTTAATTTATTTGCAGTTGTAATCCCTTATGTGTCTCTGGGTGGACAAATTATTTTTTCTCTACTTTCACTACTCTCTTTTTTGCTACTCATTTCATTTGGAAAATCACCTTTGAGAATTCATCTCTCTGCAATCACTAGCTACATATATCTCTTCCTAGCAATTATTAACACATACTATTTTTTTACATGTAATTCAATTTTTCTCTCGTTCTCACTTTCTCTAAAATATTTTATT
>JAQZBX010001162.1:0-87816 GCA_029593785.1 Cabassous unicinctus | reverse complement strand
GAGGGATTAATACCAAGTGCCAACTGGCAACACGACTGGAAAAAGACCTTGAATAAAAAGGGGAAAAGGTAAAGATGAATGAGTTCATGTGGCTAAGAGACTTCAAAGAGAGTCAGGAGGTCACCCCAGAGGTAACACTTATGCACACCTCAGTAGGATCTCATAGAACACCAAAGTGGATATCACCCAACACAGAGGGGCTCCTGAGGGCTCTGGAGACACCCAGGTCTTATATAAGGGGGGATAGCCTCAGAGATTGATGCCTTATCAGTGGGCTCTACTTTGGAATCTGTGCTCCTGACAGTGACAGAGTTGGACTCAAATAAGTCCTCCCTGCACATGGTCCATCAGTCCCTTCTATTCAAACCTATATGTGGTGCTGGAGTTTGTAGGTGTACTTCCAGAGACTGGAGCCTCTGGCCTACCTATGTGCCAGCTGTGCCTGGAATCTTGGTGGAGCTGCAACTCCTTCTCTACAGCTCAATGGACTCACCCAAGTCACCTGGTGAGGAGACGATGATGGACAACGGCCATCTCAGGGAATGGAGAGAGCCTGCAGCCGCAGGCAGGGTAATCCATTCACCGTATCCATGGGATATAAGCCCCCTCTCACTTGGAGGTGGAGTGGACATTACCATCCTAGTCCCTTCAGGATTGGGGGAAGAGCTATGGACTAGAGTGGACTTAATGGCATTCTGTTGTAGACATATTGTGATTCAAGCAGTGGAAGAAATTATAACAGTTAGGTGGAGCCAGTGGCCACTAGATGCTTTTGGGGCAGGGAGGGGAAGGGCAGTTGTAATACAGGGACTTTTTCAGGACTTGGGGGTTGTCCTGAATGACGTTGTGGTGACGGATATAGGCCATTTTACATCAGCATATACCATGCAGAACTGTGTGGGAGAGAGTGTGGTCTACGATGTGAACTGTGGTCTATGCTTACTTGCAAAACCCCAGGACGTGTATATCCATTGCAGGTGATGTGCCACACTAATGAAAGATGTTTATGTGGGATGTTATGGGAGGTGTGGGAGGTGGGGAAGATGGGAATCCCCGTAATTTCTGTGTAACATTTAGGTAATCTAAGCACCTTTTAAAAATATATATATATATATAAATAACATTTACGTAAGCAAATGCACATATATGCATATATATTTATATATCATTTTACAAATAATGGTTTGTATTGTGAAAAATTTGATTTTTACCCACAATAAAAAATTAAAAAAAAAGAACATGTCTCCCCCCACCCCTCGGGTCCATAGTTCAATCTATCACAAGGACTTTGGCTAATTTAACCCTACATGTAAAAACTTAGGAAACTTTGCTTATTGAGTTAGAAAATGCTTTTAGTTTTCAATAATTAGATACCATTCCCAATTCCAATGTCAAGTGAAACCCTCTGCTCCTATTTTCAGGAAGAATTAAAGCGATTGCACGTGATCTACCTCAGCCACCAATCTGACACAAGGCCAAAGCCTCCACCCTTTTCTTTGTCCTACTCTTTCAGCCTCTTTCTCTCTAGTCTAAAAACCTCTCAGTTCTCTAGCACTAAAACTATTTTCCTTTGTCATATGTCTTCTGGCAAATTCTGCCCACTTTCTCTTTCCCTCTCATTCAGATTTCCTGAACAATGTCTCATTTCGGATGTTTATTACCTCATCCTACAGTCATCCTGCACACCCTGCATCCTGGCTTGCATTCCCCTCACTCTGCAGAAACTCCTTTTGCTGTGGTCACTGGAGATCAAACCCAGGGAATAGTTCAATCTCTATTTCACCAGACAGTTCTTCTTCAGGAAATATTAATGTTCATTGTTTTCTCTAAAAAATTTTCTCTTCACTTATCTTTCATGACTCTACATTTACTTGGCTCTTTTTTTCTCTCACTTAGTTTGGCCATTTAGTAACTTATTAAGCCTTACATGACTTTCTGCAAGATTTCATCTACCGCCATGGTTTTAGCTGCATTCAATCTATATATGGATGATATCCAAGTCTCTGTCTCCAGCCTAGACTTTCATCTGCTCTTCGGACTATATAGTTCCGGTTGAATTTCAGACATTTATAACCTGATATCCTACAATAACCTCAAATTCAACAAGTCCAAAAAGAAACTTATCTTTACTATGCATGAGCTCATGTCCAATATTCTCCACTTAATTTAATGAGATTATTTTCAATTCCATTACTTAAGCTGGATGCCTAATTCTTTTTCTTTTTATTTATTTATTTTTTATTTTTTAAAGATTTGTTTATTTATTTATTTATTTTTCACCCCCCTCTTTGCTTTCGTGCCCACTGTCTGCTCTCTGTGTCTGCTTGTCTTCTCTTTAGGTGGCACCAGGAACCAATCTTAAGACCTTCCAGAGTGGAGAGAGGCTGCTCAATCTCTTGTACCAACTCAGCTCCCTGATCTGCTGTGTCTCTCATTGTTTGTATTCTGTGTCTCCTTTTATTTGTGTGTGTGTGTGTGTGTCATCTTGCTGTGCCAACTCTCTGCCTCTTTGCATGGGCCAGCACTCCCTGCAGACCAGCACTCCTGCATGGGCCAGCACTCCACGTGGGCCAGCTTGTCATGCAGGCCAGCTCATTTTTCACTAGGAGGCCCTGGGAATTGAACCCTGGACCTCCTATATGGTAGATGGGAGCTCAATCACTTGAGCCACATGCACTTCCTTATGTTTTTATTTTTAAAGAAGCTTTAGATTACATGTTACATAAAAAATATAGGGGATTCCCATATACCTTACCCCTCCCCCTTCCACAATTTCCACCATTAGCAACATTTTTCATTACTACGGTACTGTTATTATAATTAAGGAACACTTATTGAAGCATTGTATTAGCCAAGGACTATGGTTTACATTGTAGTTTACACTTTGACCTGTACAATTTTATAGGTTTTGAAAAAATGTATGATGAATGGCCCGTATCTGTGATTGCAATGCCATGCAAGAAATTCCAGTGTCCCCAAAATGCCCCCATGTTGCACCTATTCTTCCTTCTTCCTCCCCTCAGAAACTCTGGTGGCCACTGCCTTTATATCAATGACAGAAGTTCTTCCATTGCTAGAATAATAATAAATCTACTTTAGTCCATAGTTGCTTTCCCCCTTATGTTTGTTCATTCCCCAATCTTGAGGATTTGGGCATGGTGATGTCCTCCCTGCCTCCAATTGAGAGGGTCCTTAGATTCCATGGGGCAGATGGATGGAACTGTATTGCTTGCAGTTGCAGATACTTTCCACTTCTGAGATGGGCATTGTCCATCATCATCCTTTTGTTAGTTGTCTTGGATGAGTCTAATGAACCGGTGAGTAGGTGTTACAACTCTTTGGAGATTCAGAGCTCATTTGGATGCCTAGTTCTTGACACCTTCCTTTCTCTTTTCATTCCCCCACTTGTAACCCCTAAGTTCTGTATTTCATCAATTATAGATGCAGATCTCACATTTTAATGTCTCTGAAATAAGGATTCATCTAAACAATCAACAATCAATGTATTGTTATAATCTAATTAGAGCAGCATTTTTATTTCCTTTAGTGGGACATAAAGACATTTTGTGTCTTATGGCCCATGGTGCCTTACACTGGATGAAAGGCAATACTTCTTAAATGTCAATCTCCACTTCACTACTGCTCCTCTAATTTAAGAGTCTTCCTGCCTTCTGTGTAGTCATTCTTATTAATTATTCCTCAGCACCTAATCTTGCATTTGCAGTGCAATCTGATTATAGAATTGTTCTGCTTAAATCTCTTATTGACTCCCTGCCACCTATGGAATGAAGCCCGATTGTGTTTATATGAGATTCAAGGCAGCCCAGGCTCTAACCTCTAACTTTTGACATCTGCCTCCTAATTTACCCTTTCCAGTGTCAAACTTTAGATATACTATTCTGCCTGATGTTCTCAAGATCTTTGAGTATTCCTTTTCCCCAAAAGCTGCCCCCAAAGTCCCTCTCCACTTACTCCTGGGAACTCACATTCATTCTTTAAGGCTCAGTTTCAAGGAAAGGAAACACTTTGTCTCTGAAAGCAGGCTTAAATGCTCCACAATAACCTTGGCACATCTCTGTCATTGTGCTTACCACATCTTACAATAAATGTTCTTAATCTGTCTGTTGTCTCCTCTGGACAGTGTTTTCCTTAAGGGCAGGGACAATTATGATATAATTTTTGTATCTTTAGTACCTAATAAAGAATCTGGAACCTGGAAGATTTTCTGTAACTGTTTATTGAATTAATGTTGGATAGGCTATATCAGTGGACAGGTGATAATTAAAACCTTATTGAAGGTTGAAAATGCCAGTCAAGAACAGCTCATGGAGGAAAAAAAAAAAGGCTGAGGACAGAATACTAGAGAACACCAATATTTAAGGGGTGTGCAGAGGAAGAGGTGTCTGGAAAGGATCCTGAGAAATAGAGGTCAGAGAAGTAAATCTATAATCCTGATTGAGTAGTGGTGACATTGAAACTTGTGTTTCCTTGTACATGCTGGCCTTTCCTCTCAAACTCCTGTACTGATCTGCTCTTTACTCTCCACCGGCTTGCTGGCGATGAGATGATGCCTGTACTCAGATCTAAAGGATGTTAATTAGATGAAGAAAGAAGGGAAGATTATTTTATGCAAGCAAAGTTCCTGTGGTGGGTGGGGTCATGAAAAATGACCAGGGTATGGCTGAAGCAGAAAGAGTGTGGGTGGGTGTACAAATAAGGCTGGAGAGTGAGGTTGGGGTCAGAGCAGGTAAGGCCTCGTGGGTAACGTTATGGAGCTTTCCCTTTAACCTTAAGGCAAAGGAAAGCACAGGAGGGTTTTACATTTTGGGGAGAGGGGATTATATGATGAAACTTGCATTTTGTGCAGACCATTCTGTTTAGACTGGAGGGGAAAGCAGAAGTGGAATCAGGAGACCAGTTCGTGCCTTGCACAAATCGGAGGAAGCAATAAGGTATATTGGAAAGAACATGGAATTTATAGTTGAGCAGGTTGAGATAGATCCAGATTCCAACATTTTTTATGACATTGTGAGGACAAAATGAGATCATAAAGAACTTGACAAACTTTTGATCTCTTGCACCTCTTTCAAACTAGGTTACTTTAAACACTTTTCAAAGAATTTTATGTTATGTGCAAGGAACATTCACCATCCAATTTAAAAATCATCCTAAAGCTTATATTTAAGTTATATATTCTTTTCATATTTTTCTGAATATCTGAATTATTAACACATGTCCTTATATCTATATATTTACTCCTGACTTCTTATTATTTTTTTAATATAAAAAGGAAACTCAAGTCTTAAAAATAAAAACAAAAAAATGCACAAAACTTGTTATATAGACTTAATAAGTAGGTTGAGGTAAGTAGAGAAGATTACAATTTGGGCCAACCAGCATAAACTCTAACCCCTTAAACAATGCCTTCCTTTATGTACGACACTTCATATGGGTATCAGAGTAGAACTGTGTAATGACAGCCCTAATAGCTACCAGTCAGGAAGAAACAACAGAAGAACAAATGTTGAGACTTGAAAGTTGGAAGGATCAATAGGCAGATAGCATTTGTTATATGAGAGCTGAAATTAGATCTTCAAAGAAATGCTGCCGAAAGCAAAATAAATTAGGTAATTTAGTATGTTCACAAAACAACTTATTTTAAGGTTTGAATCTCAATACACACTATATATTTCGGTCACAGCTCATCTGGCTTAAAGGATTTAGCCAATCCAACTTTTATTTATCCTCTGGTCATTTTACAGTCCAGGGTATCCTATCTGGTTTAATTTTTATAAAATAAGATTTATTTTCAAGGAGTATATGAGAATGTCATCTTCTGTGTATATTTCTTAATACATTTCTTAAAATCAGATATTTTAAATCTTTGTATCCTAGTATCTACAAAAACATGTGGACCATGATGAATATTTAAATATATTTGCTGATGGGGTAAACCTTTATTAATATACTACTCTTGTTGCCACCTCAGAGAGTCCTTTCTTATCCATTTTCATCTTTCTCCATTTTATATCTGTTCATGACACTATGGCTATTTGCATTTATACTATTTGTACACTTATTTTTGTCTGTCTCTCTCACTAGCACATATACTCCAAGACGGTAAGAACTTTGTCTTCTTCTATATCCCCAGGGCTTAGAGTGGAGTGTGGCACAGGATAGATGTTCAAACAGTATTGATAAATGATCATTATTTTTAGTGTTTGTTCTATGTTTCCTTTCTATATCTGTTACTATTTGATAAGGGAGAAGTATGTTGTAAATTCTTATTCTCTCATTGTTGGGAGAAGACCTTTTTAAAAACCCGAACCCCTAAATCTTGTCCCCACCTCTTGGATTGCCAAAAGGGAGCGTTAGCTGCCTGTATGTTGCCTGCACGGTGCTACCAGCAGAGGGCACCCTCAGGCACAGGTTGTGAGGGTCTCAAGTCTAGGCCCCAGTTGCTCAAACTGTGGTCTGCTGACCAGCAGCATTTTTACCACCTGGGAGCTTGTTAGAAATGCTAATCTCAGGCCCCATCCCAGATCTACTGAATTAGAATATACATGTTAACAAGATCTCCAGGGGATTCCAGAGCACATGAAATAGCTGCAATCCCCTTCCCAGGAAATTCTGGGCAAAGAAGCCTTCAGGTTCCACATCTTTGAATTTTAGATCCTTCTTTCACATCTTTGAATTTTAGATCCTTCTTACCTTAAAGGAAAAGAGAGCATGGTGGAATGTGTACTGTACTTTTGGGAGATTCAGGTTCTTGACTGCAGTGCAGCAGCTCTAGCCATGTGACCTTGAAAAATTGTTTTACCTTTGGGCTGCAGTTGCCTTAACCATATATTGATAAGTTTGGTTTAATACATAACCTTTGAGCTAAACGTCTCCAATATTCTATTAACAAATGAGATAATCCATCTAAGAACACACTTCTAACCTGCGAAAGGTAAGGTAATGATCAAGAGGATTATGTCGTAAAGCATCAGGGTTATCTTATGAAAGAGGTAGATTTTTGCCATATGATAGAATCTCTGATGTGTTTATTGAACAAGAAAAATTTCAAAGACCCACAAAATGTTTTCCCATAAGGGTCACAAAATCCTGAAATTTCATTTTTAAAGATTAAGAAATATTCAGCCTTTTTCATGTAAATGAATAAATTAAAGAATAGAGAAGATTTTGACTGGGTACAGAATGTAGAAATCATACACTCACTTGGAATCACATGGGAGAAGAATGGGAGTTTTGGGAAGGAATGGAGTAGCCCAGAAATTAGACTTATGGGACCTGAAATCATGGATGGTCTACTACCAAGGCCTGCATATATTGTATATGAAAGAAGGTACAAATTCAAGGTGTTGGGTTGAGTTGTGTGGAATAAACCAAGATACATGATTCTGTTGTATGCTGAGCAAGCACTGATCTTTAGACTCTCAGATTTAACTAAATCCAAATTCTTATATGATCTTAGCTCTTGCTCTCCCATCCTCCAGCTTTACAAGAAGCCCCTTCTTCCTGCAATGTCCTTCCAGCACCCTCTACTGAGAAGGCTTAACATAGTGCTTACTGTAAAGGGCAAATGCTTAAAGAAATGTCATAGTTTTTCACATGCATTCAGAGCTAAGGGACAATAAATTGATAATGGACACATTGCAGTAGCCCTGTAGGCTTAACCCATTATTCCAACTCACCCCTTTGGTTCCTCAGCAGCACTTATTATGATTTCTCTCTTTAATTTTATTGGTTTCTTTTATTTCTCTGATTCTCTAATCACAGTGTAAGCAAATGAAAACAGGGACAATATTTGTTGTGTTCATTATATTCATAGAGCCATGAAAGATGCGTAAAATATTTGTTGATTGAATTTTCAGAATGGACCTTGAAAAAGAAATCTCTCTTAGGTTAGCAATGAGAAGATGTTTCCAACTCCTGGTCTGATAGGAAGGTAGGAGTGGGATAAGTAAAATAAACTAAGGTGGACATGACAAGCCTGCTTCAACTTATTTTCTAGCATTCATTTTTTAATAGAAAAAATCATTATAATACATATATTTTTGTTTACTTTTAACCTCTAAATACAATGTGACGCTCCTGTTCAATTATTACACTTATTCTGAATTGATGTATGTGTATAATCCCCTGGCTTTGATTTATATGAAAATTGTTTATTGCCATCTGAGGGCAGATCTAGCTCTGTGGATTTGCAAAGTCTTTTGTCATCTCATCTTCATTTACCCACAGTCATGCCACAGCAAGTATCGTGTGTCAAGGCATCAAAATAACCTAGTATTCAAAAGCATTTAAGCTTACCATTAAACGTATCATCAGTAAACAGTTAGATAATTGTCTGGATTCCAAATTCTTTCAATGTTTTCTCCCATTTATTTGGCTATCTCTGAAGTAGTGTTCCTAAACTCTAACTTGGCATGCATTCATTTCAATCATGAAAATTAAAAATCTCCAATACCTTGTATATTCTTATATATATCAAGAATGCTATTTTCTCAAAGTGAACAGATTACAAAAGCCAGGAATGCACAAGAAACTATTTAACAGGAAAGATAATATTATGATGACAATCAATTGGTTGTACCTTTTCTCTCTTCTCAATACCTTCAAGGACTTTCAAAAATTATTTTTCCCCCAAATGAAGGTAAGTACTATGAATGAACAGAGCAGGGGATGGGAAAGGCAAAAGGAACCCAAATTATGTTGGTTTCAGGGCCCTAAAGTTTAGACCTAAAGTTTGAGAAGGAGTCAGCCAAGAATAAGAAAAGGAAAGAGTGTTTCAGGCAGTGGGAACAGCATAGCTGAAAGTATTGAGGATAGAAGGAGCTTCTATGAACTGAAAGGTGGTGTGGCTGTAAATCAGGGAATATCGGGGGGTGGGGTGAGGGCAGGTAGGAGACTGTGCAGGAGACAGATCCGGTGCTGCCTTGGACAACACGTTAGGAAGAATTTCATTGGTGTTAGCCATGGGAATGGTGCAATCCTATTTACATTTTAAGAATCCCAGTAGAATTATCATACTTCTGCACAGATATAAATATTTAAATGAAGTTTCTCTGATATTTCATAATATAATTAATAACATATTAGATATCAAAAAATTCTTCTGATAATTAAAATTTCCTCTTTGACTTTTAGTACAGATTTATTTTTAGTCAAAAAAGCAATACATGAAAAAGCTATTTACTATATGATTACAACTCTGTAACATTCTGGAGAAGGCAAAACTACAGAGAAAGTAAAAAGATCAATGGTTGCCAGAGGTGCACAGGGCTGGGTGGAGAACAGGACGTTTTTAGGGCAGTGAAGCTATTCTGTATGATATTGTGATGGTGGAGACGTGGCATTATGCAGTTGTCAAAACCCATAAAACCGTACAACACAAAGAGCAAACTAAACAATATACTTAAGTTAATAATAATGTATCAATATCAGTTCATCAGTGGTAACAAATGTACCACACTAATGCAAGATGTTAATAATAGGATAAACTGTGTATGTGTGCATGTGTGTGTGTGTGTGTATGTGTGTTTAAGAGTGCTGTATGGGAACCCTCTGTACATTTTATGCAGTCTTTCTGTAAAGCTAAAACTGCTGTAAAAAAAAAATATTTATTTAAAAAAGCAGTGCATGTAGAAAGTTTGGGACAGTAAAGAAAAAATTATGTTCTATACATTAGATAAAACCATCTTTGCTATTATTGGAGCACCCATACTTCCAATCTATTTCTATGCATTTCCTGATTTCTTTCTCCTAGACATTTTAACATATTTTTCCTGGGTTTTAAAAAAATCCTCCTTCAGCTAAGACACTGCAAAATAATTTATCATATGCTTAGGTCATAAGTACTGTAAATACTAACTTATTGTTGGACATTTAGGTTGTTTTGTTTTTAATTATTTTGATTACAAAAATTTTAATGATTAACTTATTTGTATATAGATATTTGACTATCTTTCTAATTACTTTATTAGCTTAGAGTACTAGAAGTGGAATTATTAAGTTAAGTACCCAAGTACCACAGCTGCTCTTAGTGTCTTTGTTATACTTGTGTTTGAGCATGCTTATCATAGTATAGCACTGCAAGCATTGAGCATTACATATATTTTAAATCTTTATAATCTAAGAGATGATTTTATGGGGTATTATGTGTATCTCATTGTTTTAAGTATTTCTTCATTATTTGGGAGATTGCACATTTTATGCTTTTTAGCTATTTATACTCCTTTTTTTCTGAATTATTTATTCACATCCTTTGACCATTCTAGTGAGGAGGGTCACTAATGTTTTACTTGATGATTTGCAAATTTGTCATAAATATTTCTAGATTCCTTTTGGTTTTTAAATTTTGATTATAAAATTTTGTGATCTATAGACACATATTTTATATTTGAATGTAATCAGATCTATATTTCTCCTTTGTTTTTAAACCTATTGCTATTAAGTTTAGAAAGTTTTCCTCCCTCAAAAGATTTGATGTGTTCATTTGTATTTTCTTTTTTTGTAAACTGCAGTTTTTCTGGACGTTATCTTGGAGTAATATAGATAAGGGGATGAACATTAAATTTTTTTCAAACTATTTTTCATTCAACAAGTATATAATAGCTGTCTACCTTGTGAAGGTGGTCTTTTAGGCACCATATGAAATAATGATGAACAAATAAAGTACTTGCCTTTTTGGATCTTAAATTCTAGTAGGGATGATAGTCCATCACCATTTATTGAATAGTCTTTACCTTCCTCACTGATTTTATTCTGTCTTGTTTCCTAGGGCTGCCACAAAGTATCACAAAATGGATGGTTTAAAACTGCAGAAGTGATTCTTGAGATAGAAGCCCAAAATCAAGGTGTGGGCAGGGCATTGTTTCCTTCCAAGTCTGTAGGAAAGAATCTATTCCATGCCTCCCTCCTGGTTTCCAGTGGTGGCTTGCTGGCCATCCTTGGCATTCTCTGTCTCAGTTATCATATGGAGTTCCTCTGTGTATGTCCGCATTTCCTCTTCTTATAGGGACACTGATCATATTGGATTAAGGAGCACCCTACTCCAGTATTACCTCATTTTAATTTGCCTAATTCAATCTGTAATGACACTATTTCCAAAAAAAGGTCACCTTTTGAGATACTGGGGATTAAAACTTCAACATATCTTTCTGGGACACACAATACATTAAATAACAGATGATTTTCATATATAAAAGGATTTATTTCCAGAACATTGGTTTTGTGTCCCTGATGTATCCATTTTTTGTCTGACTGGTTTATTTTTATTATAGATTTTAGGATAATTTTCAGTTCCCGTAATAGTCTGAGTTCTTCTTAACATTTAATTTTACCTATAAATTTATTTGGAAAGAATAAAACTTTTGTATTTGCAACATTTCTGTTCATGACCATGGCATTCTTTTCCATTTATTAAAATCTATATTTCACAGTTAAACTGTGCTGATTTTCTTCAGCTAGATTTCTCACTTTTACAAAGATTTATCTTAGATTTGCTAGTTATTTTTTCTAATAAATTTTTTTCATTATAGCCTCTAATTCATTAATAATGTTTCATAGGAAAGCACTTTATTATTTGCATATTTGTATGTGCCCATTAATTTTACTAAATTTCCATTAATTCTATATACTTTGCTTAACTGTCATAAGTTTCATAGATATACAATGATACTGTGTGCAAATAGCCTTCTTTTATAGAGTAATACCTTTTTCCACATGCATTATTGAGTTAGACTATTTGAAACATTATTAAGCCATAATGCAACAATAAGGAATATCTTTGATTTATTTAGAACAATATTTTTTCCCCAATCTAATCTAACTTATATTCTATAGATTAGCTTATGTTCTCTCTGTAAGGACATCTATGCAGAGGTGAGGGAGCAAGATCTCCAAAGGGCAAAAGGGTAATAAAAGAGCAAGACTCCCTGGACAGAGCCCTGGAAAATACTTATTTTAATGGGGCTTGATCTAGATAAGAGGTCAATGAAAGAGAAAAGAAGGAGTGGCAAGGAGAATGGAAATCAGAATATAATGCTTTGATTCAAGAAGAGAGATTTTTCAAGGAAGACAATGCAATCAACAGAGTCAAGTTTATGGTCTTGGGTCACATACTTACCATGTATTTAAATAAGACAGCTCTTGTCTTCATGGAAGGATATGCTAAAAATATGATTAAATTTCTATGAAAGGAAAAGGGCTATCTCATGGTAACTTAAATAAAATATTTTGAGTTGACTTTAATTAAATATTAGAAAGAATTAGTGTGGGAAGAAGGAAGTTGTGTGGTATTTCAAAGGAAAAATGATTTTTCAAATGTGTATATATACCTGCAATGAAGACTGGGAAGGCCACAGAACTAAACAAGTTGTCAGTGGACTATAATATTAATTTTAAAACCTGTTAAATGGTCCACGACAGGAGGAAATACTCTGCAGACTTCAAATATATGTCAAACAAAAATTTATACATTTATATTTCTCCAGATATTTGGACAAAAATCATTTTTAAAAAGAAGAGAAAAGCAGGCTACACATTTTTAAAATGATGGAATAACTTACACTACTGAACATTAATCTATATTTTTGGGATTTTTCTGTTGTTTCTATTATAATTCACTACCCCCATTCTCTTACAAGGACAGGAAGTGCTTTTTCCTCTGTGTGTTGTACCAAGAAAACTGCTGTTGATCAGTGAATATAAAATAATGTTAAGGACAATTATTTTGGCATCCTAAGTGAAGCTGATTCACAGCAATGGAAATATACAAAGAAAAGAATAATGCCAAAGCATTTATAGCACCTTTTGTTTATTGATACCAGACACCTATGTTATCTTATTAATCCTCACAATGTTATTTTAAAGGTTTTGCTATTTTCATCTACAAGTTGGAGAAAGTAACTGAAGCACAGAGGAGCAAAACAATTGTCTCCTAGTTGAATGGCAAATTAGATGAGAATCCAATATCCACAAATTATTAGATCCTGAGAATGTATTAACCTTATGCTTTATTAGCTACTCACACATATAGATGAGAGATCTTTCTTTCAAATAAAAAAGGAAATATAACCAAGAGTAAGCAAAATCAATATTTTTGTTTTAAAGGGCAATTTCAATGAAAATTTCTTAATGTATCTTAGTATATCTGCTAACCAATGTAAAAAAATGTAAAGAAAAGTTATTCTAAGCACTAGAATAAGGCATAAAATAATCCTGGGATGATTCCAGTACCTTTTGTTTATCCATGGGTGGATTATCTGCTTTCTGAATTATTCATGACTAATTTTGAATCTCAGAGCTGTATTGCCCCACTGCCTGGTTAGCTCGAGGCCCTTTCCTCCCACTACCCAGCTGGTGTGTGCTTAGGAAAGACAAACTTTTTTTAATACTAATCCAAGCAAAACACAATTAGGAAAGCAAATGTGCTGGAAAAATAACAATATGATGGATTACAAAGCCAAATATGAAAGATTTTAATGTCACCTACCCTTTTGAAGTATTTCAACTATTGCTTCTAGATGATGCTTAGGTAATTGAGTTGGGCCAGTCACACCATAAACAAACTTTTAATCTATAAGAAGTTTGATCAGAAGAATTGAATTGCAGAATTTGAGTAGGTCAGATATGTAGCTGTAAACCTGACCCCTTTCTGGTGGTCTGCAGGTCCTTCCAGAAGGAATGAAAGCATCTACTAGGAAAATCCATGGCCAAAACTTAAAAAAACAACAACAACATTTCCATTCCATGCTGAAAATACCGAAAGCTGAAAAGGACCACATGCCTATGTCTAAAAGGCTACGCAGCCTCCAACCACATCACAGCCCATCTTCCCTAACACAAGCACAGACACACACAAAGACAGAGAAACACTCCTTAGAACTTCTGGAACCAAGTAAATTTCACAGTTCATCTGTAGGCATGAGGTAATAGACAATTCTGAGGAACTGAACTTCCTCAGAACATAATGAGGATCCCAGATTTGAATTGTATTTCTCCATGTTTATATAAACTTTTGAGAGGCAAAATGATCAAATTGTACTCTTGATGGAGTCTAGATAAATAACCTCGACTTGATTTGGATAGGATGGAGATATATTTTTGTGGTTTGAGTAGGTTAGCTAGTAAACATAAGTACTGTCATTCTTTCACAGAAATCTAATTCTATCACATTCATGGACATCGTGCCCTTTTTCAAATGGCACCTTATAGTAGAGTTGTACCCAAATGATTGCCCCCCTTAAGAATTAATGACCTGCATATACAGGTGCAGGGATAAAATACAAATTTCCATAAGGTTTTCATTATGCAAGAGGACTAATATTTAAAATGCCTTTTATAAACTAGAAAAACGATACATACTCATTGCTAAAAAGTAAACCAAAAAAGGTTTAAAAACATTTTTTGTTCTACCTTCACATTCTAATCCCTGTAGACACCCATTATTAACATAAACATATATTACTATTTATTATGATATAAAATATACTTGTATTTAAACACAGTGGGTCCCATTGCATTATCAGGATACCACATACCAGTTCAGCCTAATGTGTTGTTCCTCTTCTTTATAATTATTGCATTTCATCTGCACTCGTTTTCTCTCTTCTCTGGGAGGTGTCTAGCTTATTTCCTCATAAGGAATTTTGTGCCAAATTGGTTTCCTCTGCCTGAAATCCTTTTCCTGACTAACACTATTTACCCTTTACTCGCATCTTGTATTCACTTTCTCGGAGAGGCCTCCCTTGAACCTCAAAGTGTTCTTCCTTCATTGCATTTGCCACAGTGGAAAAGGTGCCACCAGTGGGTGATTATTTTTTAATGTCAGTTGACCTAACTAGAATCTAGGAGAGGAAGTACATCTGTTTTGGTGACCACTGTCTCCTCAGGGTAGCACATAATGTTGATTAATACATATTTTTGAATAAGTCAAAAGAAGCTGCCTTCAAATCGTTGTGACGAAAGAGGGCCTGGATGAGCAGGCGGATACACACATACTTAAGAACACAGAGGCGTCTTGATGAACTTATACTATTTTAATAAGCAGTTAAAATTCATTTATTATTTGTTCCAAAATTATTTATGGGATGAAACAATTTAATTTGCACAGCTGAAGAGCAAATTAATACCC
This sequence comes from Cabassous unicinctus, assembly GCA_029593785.1. NCBI lineage: Eukaryota > Metazoa > Chordata > Mammalia > Cingulata > Chlamyphoridae > Cabassous > Cabassous unicinctus. The sequence goes on along the minus strand of JAQZBX010001162.1, from coordinate 72,674 downwards.
AGGAAGATAGTTCATATGTTTATTTTCAAATCCTTTCTTTCCATGAAGTGTGGTATTAAGCTACTGGTTAACTAGGTGTGATCTCAGGGGTGCCCAGTAATAGCAAGTACAACTGAAGACACATCTCTCCTTGGCTTTCATTTCTTTAGGAATAATTGCCAAGTCATTGGTCAACTTGAAAGGAAATGAAGTTTGTAGCAATATTTTTTCAGATGAGCAAGGTGCCCCATACACATAACTCCTGTACTAGCTCTACTTATACTCTGAACCTTATTGTAATTTTATTAATCACTATTATTCTTCTAAATCAATTGACTTAGATAAAAATACTTACAGTTTTCATTGATAATTTTAGAATATATTTGAATAAGTAATCACTCTTTATATTATAGTCTTTCTTTTGCAAACAAGGTTTACAATACCACATAGCGTTCATATTTAAGTTAATGTTTATTAATAAATTACCATTAGCTGTTACAATTAGAGCTTCATTAAATGGCTCTCATAATGTAAAAGACTTGAATAAAAGCATGCTCTGTTTTTCCTTATGCAGGTTTTTCTTTTTTTGCAATAACATGCTTAAAGATTAGCATAATTTATTTTCAAGAAATTAATGTTCTTCTGCAGAATAATAATTATTCTCATTTTGACCTGTTGAACTAGCTTCATATTTACAAAAAATAATTAAGTGTTGATCAGAATGTGGCATCTTCTGAGGCTTTCTAATTACCAGCTCTACCAATCCAGGCCATTTCTTTGCCGACCCAACATAAATATACTTAACTAATGAGTTATGGACCTTTAAGAGCCTTCTCTTTCTGCACTAATTTCTCTTAAGAATTATGTCAAATATCTTTTCTTCAGTTTGTATATGTACTTTTTTCTTGTTTTATCTCAATCTTTGATTTTGCTGGTTGTTCCAGCAAGATTTTTGAAAGATTACCATCTTTTAAATTCAAATTAATGATCTTTTATGGTAATCTTTTAAAAATTCAAATTAATGATCAGAAATTGTAACAAAATCCCCATCAAGGTTATGGAGGTATGTGAACTTTATTTACATTAATTAGAAATCTTCTGTTCTCATTCAAATTTGCTAATGGGAAATGTTTCCTTACAATGTGCTGCAAAGTTTCATATTTTCTTGAGGTACAAGCTATCCTTTGATTATAAGTTGCAATTCTGTTTTGGGCATTATGGATATCATAAATTGGGCTCCTCAGGAAATAGACTTTAGATTTACCTCCAGGAAATATACTGGGGAGAGCTCTTGTGAACAACATCTGTAAGTGAGTGAGGGGAGTAGACTGGGCAGAGGGAAGAGGTGAAATTCAATAAGTTGTGGCAGACACCCCAGCAGATCCAATGGGGAGCTCAGAAGTTGGGATGGCAATCCAAATACATTCCGAAAACAGAGGCAAGGTTTTTCCAAGCAGAGGCGAGAGCCACCATTACAAGGTAGACAGAACCTACTATGTACCCTTGCTAGGCAGTATTGGACACTTAAGACTTGATGTGTCAAGCCAACAAGATGTGGGGGTCAATTTGTTATCACAACATAACTTAGCCATACTTAATAAAAGTAAAGATGACTTCCCTTGGAATGAACACAGACGGTGGGGGTGGAATGAGAATTTACTCTATGCCCTTGTGATAAGCAAGCTCTGGCCTTTCTGGGCATATTTCCCACATCTAAAATTACAGCCCTTAAATATCCTATGCATTTTATCTTAGTCTAAGTTTCCTTTCCAACCCAAATAGTTAACTTCTTGAAATAGCTTTTAAGAAATGTAAAGATAATTATAGGTATAAAGAAAGAGGAAAATTCAAGAGGAAAACCATTTGCTACAGAAAAATTTAAGTAAAACAAATACCTTACTGACTCTGACTGCTTGTGCCTAGTGAAGTTGCATCACTTGCCTAATTTCACTTGCCTAATGGTTAGTGAAAAAACAACCTGAAAATTCAGACAAATAACATTATTAAGGACACCCATAAAATGCTTTGGTGAGCTGTGTGATTGTGAGAAAATTTCATTTAAAGTAATATATGCATATGTATTTATATATCATTTTAAAAATATTTGTACGTATTGTGAAAAATTTGATTTTTACCCACAATAAAAATAAAGAAATAAATACCACCAAAAAATAAATAAATAAAAAATAAATAAAGTAAATCTTTGGAAACCATTATGAAAATCAGTTTTCAAGTTCTAAAATCCTAAACTTAAAATATCTAGGCAAGGATATTTTATGTACTGGTTGCTTAATAAAGAGCCACAATGTATTAAGACAAATAAGATGTGAAAAAATTGTCAGCAACTGTCCAAGCAGGACATCAGTTAACAGTATCAGAGGAGGAGGCTTTAGTACATAGGCATGTATTTCCTTACCATATGGTCCTAGTTTTTAAGTTAAAATATTTTCCTTTCTGAAAAACATTTTCTTTCTTCTCCAGTAATGGTACAGGAGAATTGTTTTTTAAATTGGTTACCATTTGTCATGATACTAGTTATTGATGCTGGAGTCTACTTATTACATATGCATAAAGTGATGGCTAAAAGCCTGGACTTTGGAGCCAGGTTACATGGGTCAGATCTTGGTTCTGCCTCTTACTATGTCCCTGGGTAATCAGCTAACCTCTATGTGTCTCTGTTCCATCATCTGTAAAATGGAGAGTCATATTACCTCCCTCACAGGGTGGATGTGAGAGCTAAACAACCAGTATATGTAAAAAGTTTAGCACAGTGCCAGGTACATGGTAAACTCTATGAAAGTGTTGGTGGTTGTTATCATTGTCATTATTGTTTAGCCACCTCTAAATAACAACAAATTTGTTTTACAAGAGAGGAAGTGTTTATAATGAAAAATTTAAGTCAAATATAAAAGTTTTAAGAATAATGGTACAAATATAAAATTTTGAATGCCAAAATGTTTCATCAACATTATTCATTCTTTCCCTTACCTGATCTATAACTCTCCCCAACCAAAGATTCAGTTCTAAGGAAAACACTAGCATGTTCTGTTTATTAACTATTACAGTTGCTCATTTGATATCAATTTAAGGTCTAAATTAAGGTATTTCTTCTTGCATACTGACACCTGCACAATCTCCTTCCCTCTACACACACACCAGCCTGCCCACTGTTCCCCAGCAGTATACAACTTGGTGTTTTGGTAGGGAAGAGAAAAACAAGACAGCACAGAAAGGAAGGGCTAGAAAAAAAGGATGAAGGATGTGGAGAATGGCATTTTCAGACACTCTTTGTAGTCAGTGGGAAACAAGGGATTGTAATTAGATCTATAAAGAGGTGACTCTCCTTCTGCCTATCCTTCAGTATTCTCTAGCAGGGGTAGGAGGAGATGTGGACAAAGCATTACTAAGCTTTAGAGTCTTCCAGATGAGCTGTCCTTTTCCTGATATCCATGGATAGGCTTTTTTTTTTTCTCCCACCAATGTGTAAGCAAGAAGAGTCCTGAGTCTGGTTGCTGCTGGGCATTGCCAAGATCTGACACTTGAAAGCTATAAGTAACCTAACTCCAGAACTCATTTTTAAATTCAGTAAAGCCAACCTATTTCCTTCTCCTTGCACACAACTGGCTTGGTCTTGCCTTTGTTGCTTGACAAGTATTTATCCTTATTATGTGCATCATTCACTCTTTCAACATGTAACTCAACATTTACATTTTTCTAGGGATTGCTTCCTATTTAATCCATCCCAATCTGATTACCTATAGTAACTGACTCTTAAGAAATTGATGTGTTTGCATGTCTATGCTACTCTAGAAACGTTCTCTTTTATTATGGCTGTTGCTGTGCTGTGTAGCTCTAGCTAGAGAGTAGATTTCTTGAAGGCAGGAAATAGTCCTCTCCTTATGTATGAATCTGTCCTTTCTATTTCAATTGTTATGGAAAAGGGAAAAATCAACTCTCTTCCAGATACCCTTAAGAGGCTATATAGCTTGTCTCATTTAACATCAATCCTTATGTTGGAGAAAATAAACTAAGGGAAAAATTGTATCTTACTAGTCCACTTCAGAATAAATATTTTCACTCTGAAATTTTGGGGTAGTGGTAAAATTATATTTACATTATTTAAGTACCATTGTACATTTATCCATAATAATTTTTAATTTTGGAAGAAATGATGTGGAAATTGTATTTAAATTATCATTCTTTGCTGCCTCTTTTTTACTCCCCCGAGCTAAGTTTATTAATATAAAAGATTTCTATTCAATCTATGTAAATTTACTAAGGTCTGTTAAATCTTCTGATTGCTGACATTTTAGAGTTTTATACACTTTTTGTCTCTCTTTTGACAAATCACACACATATCTTCAGGGACTCTTATTACAGAGCTAAGTACATTGTCTAACAAAAGCTGAAGAATTTTAATAGATAAATGACAAATTTTAACAAAGAGCTCTAGTGAGTTAATTTCTGAAATCATTTAGACTATGTATAGAAATCTGGCAGAGGTAATTTGATGAAGTGCAAGTTTTCTATACATAATAAAAGAAAAGAGAAAAATTAGTAGATATATTCGATAAAATCCATCAATTTGATAGATAATCACAAAAATAATATATTAATACAAATATGTCTTCTTGCTTTTTTTATTAGGTTATTTTTTTCTTAGACTAAAAAAGTAGTCACTAGGTTATTGGTATTTATCATTTCCTTCATTTAGATAGCTTAGTAGGACTCAGAATGAATCCAGAAAGGTCAAGTTCAAATGAGAGAAGGAAGCCATTCTACTACTTTATAATTTAAATATATACCTCTGGATAGTTGCACTTTTCTTTGAATACTTAACATTTACATTGTGTGTGTGTGTGTGTGTATGGTGTGTGTGTGAAGAAATGTGCTTGATGGGATCTCTGCATGATCTGTTCTCTGCAGGTGCTGGGAAAGGTCAAAGAGAAAAAGTCATCATCACCAAATGATGGTGATTTTCTTCTTTATATGCTCCTGATATAAACAGACTGATGAACACAGCACAGTTCTTACTCACTCGCATGACATCATACACAATCACAGCTAAGTGTTTCTGTCAAAGCTTAAAGAGTCACTACCAGATTGTTGCCTGATTGAGATGTAACCCCAAATGGCATTTCCTTGGCATTTAGTTAGTCTGTGCTTATTTTGCAAGACTGCTGGGCTTTATAGGGGGAGGTCAAATGTAGTGAGCCCCAAGCCAAGGTTAGAACGAGCCAGCTCAGAAAATGAGCTGTGCCAGTAAATGAGAAGCAACATTATTGAACATTTATCGACTGAAGAGGGGAAAAAAGATGTCTTATTTTAAAACCAGAAATTATATTTCACATTCTTTGAAAAAAGAAGGTTTGCAAGCATGTGGCACTTAATCTTTGTTCGTAATTTATGCCCATGTTCAAGACATTTTTAAAATCCATTTTCTTACAGGCTCTAATTTTGCTGCTACATTTACTGCCAGTTAAGCAGCAGCTTTTAGTATATGGAGGCCCACTAAAGATTCACCTTCTGAGTTTTCCTTACCAAAGACATTTAAGTCAAAATCTGGACCCAATCTGCTGCATCATAGCTAGCAGCAAGTGAGGAGGACTCAAAGATCCTGCTGGTACAAACACACTCCTTGAGGGAGCAGCCAAATAGTTTGGAGGTTTGGGATTTTTTTAAAGGAAAAAAAAAAGCAGTCTCTGGAAAAGAATGTTTCAGAGTAAAAACTTGAAAAAGAGCTTTGGGTAATTTATTATAATTTTTAATGACAGAAATGTAAATATGAAATCATGTTCTGTATTAAATTTGTAAAATTTAAAATCAGAAACTAAAACCATTTCCTTTTGTTTAGGATAACATGAGTATTAGATCTTAATCTTATATAACCACTTACTATGTAGAAGAGGTGTAAGCAGTAGGGCAGACTGCTGTTTTTAGGACATTTTGAAAGAATAAGATGGAAATTTTCAGCAGCTGAGTTACAGTTCACTCCAAACATATAACAAATCTTTGTTTTGGTGTCAATATCATTAGTTAACTAGACATTAAAGTTCAGCCAAGCAAAACAAAAAGTACAATGATACATGTAATATGTGAGTATGAATATTATCTGCAATTTCAAAAAGGGTAGACTAACAATATTTCCTTCTCTTGTTTCCTTATGGCCAAATAAGAATACATCCAACATATATGGGGAATATTGCTTTATCCTATCATAATTTATGGTTTAGAATAGATTTGTGGGGTATCTTTCTTTTTATTTTTAGTGGCAGGTTTCTCAGCTCATAGATTTTCACCTAATAACATGCTGCACCAGTTTCCAAGAGTCAAATAGTAGTTTTCAGTGGTCTGAACTTTTGATTGATCTCAGCCATGTTTAGCTTTAATCTATCCATGCACATGACTAGGAAACAAGATGGCCTATCAGATTCTGTACTTGTAGTTTCAAGTCTTTCTCTGTGTGCATCTAGAGTGGGAAACATTCCCAAATCCAAACAGTGTCAGGATTTAACCCTTATTTGGATTTTATTGTGACTGACTGAGAGAGGACTTGTGATCCCACAAAGGCGAGGTCAAGATCCATAGGAAAATACAGAAGGTTAGGTGGGGTAGTGACTCTTGACTTGAGCAAATAGAGAGTTAATGGCTTGGAAAACAGATTTCAGGTTACTCTGGTATGAAATCTAGTGCTGAGTCACAGAAGAACCAGAGCTGACAGCTCTAAACAAGCATGGGTTGAGAGCAGGGCAGAAAGGAAGTCAATGCTAAATGGAGAACAGCAGGAGCTTGATGCAGAGGAGAAGAGCAGATGGGGTGTGACTGCCAGCCTAGTGGCTAATTAAAAAATACTGGTTTGTTAAACCTGAAGCCTAAGAGAAAAGCCCTTAATGTGTACAACTATGACATAAAGGACAATGGCTAATTTTTTTCATGTGAAAAATAATTCATATTCTGAATTATTCCCTTAATTATGGACTATTTGTTGCTATTACTTGAAATGACAAGAAATATCAATACCTCTATGTGAGACAATTCTTCCAGGAAAGTTTCAAAATCAATTGCCAACTAGAGTTTTTAATGAAGCACAATACCCAAAACTATTATAAAAAGCACACAAAAATATAATTCAGAATCGTATTTTGTTATTCACCTGAAAATAAACCTTGGCTCGTTTAGAAAAAATTAATTTATAAGCAAGGAATAAACCATCTTATTTGGGAAAATGGGTCCATCAAATCACTTTGATGGATTATCTTCTTTGACAAATCAGAACATAGCCCATTCTTTGCACAATAAGCATACAATTTGAATTTTAATTAAGACTTCTTTCAGAAGCATAATTTTAATATCTTTTATAGAAAGAGTGGTTTGATATTGACAGGTTGGGGTGACATTAACCATGGGTAAATGCATTGCTTGGCCATTTAATTTTCACTTTGGTGAAAGTAGACCATATGCAGCAGACAACTCTAGCCTAACTACATCATCATCATCATCATCATTATCATCAACAACAACATCATCATCATCTGTAGTATTACTATTGGCTAGAATGGTCATAGTTGTTAAGTTTTTAATAGTATAGGGAAGAGATAACCCAAGTAGGAGGTTTTCATTCTGTTTTTTTCCATAAGAAGTAGTTCAAATACCCTGGTGTTCATATTACCATGTAAGAATATCTTCTAGATATTTTAAAATATCTATTTAAAAAAATTTCTAATTGTTGAAGACCATTGCCCATTTTGGAGCAGAAAAGGCATTAATCTTTTTAACCCTTATTATATTATATTAGATGTATTTTAAAGTTTTCTTGCAATAGTGCCAATTATCACATTTATCTGAAGAGGCTGAAGACAGTGGTTTTCTGAAAATAATTTATTGAGAAAATATTGAGCATTAGGAAATTAAAATATTTTCCTGTTAATGGCAACAAATCCAAAATAAAAGCCTACAAATAGTGGCGTCATCTTTTATGTTATCTGCCCTATGAAATTGAAAGGCTGGTTCTGGGAAAATTTCATGAATGTCCAATAACTTTTTCTTGCTAATTTTTAATTACAACAGAAGGGAATGAAATGAACCAGGAATTTAGGGTTTAACAAAATGGCAGACATAAAAAGAGTTCAAATTCATGTTAAATGTATGAAAATTATTTAGATAGAAGGAATGTGAGATTGTGTCAATCAAATTGTTCATTTTATTAATGAGGAGACAGACCCAATTAGATGCCTTGCTTTTATCACTTTCTCACTTCCCCTTCTCTCCTCAACCTTTCCCATCAAGCTTTCATCCTCTTATTCCACTGAACCCTTGTCAATGATATCATTGACCTATTCTTTGCCAAATCCAAATTCTATTTTCATTCATCATCAAACTTGGATCTCTCTGCAGAATGTGACAGAGTTGTTCACTGCCTTATTTTTAACATACTCTCTTTACTTAGCTTCTGAGACCCCACACTGTTGTTGCTTTTTCTTCTTCCTTACTGATTGTTTTCCATTTCCTTTGCAGGCCCCTCCTCTTTATAACAGAGTGGCCTGGCTCAGCCCTTGCTATTCGTTTTTCTATATGCAGTCATTCCTTAGGTAATCTCTTACAGTTCCATGGCTTTCAATATATCATCTAAATGGTGATGACATCTAAATCTTTACCTCCAGTACAGACTTCTCCCCTGAGCTCTAGATTCAACTATCGATTCAACATTTCCTTTTTGATTTCTAACACAAATCAAAACCTTACTATGGGGGAGTGGATGTGGCTCAAGTGGTGGAGCACCTGCTTCCCACATGGGAGGTCCCAGGTTCAGCTCCTGGTGCCTCCCTGAAAGAAAAACAAAAACAAAAACGAAAACAAAAATGAAAACCAAACAACAAAAAACCAAACAGCAAGCAAACAAATGGAAAAAAAAAAAAAAAAAAAGCAGGGGAGCCAATGTGGTTCAGTGGCTGCCTCAACCTGTTCTTCTTGTTTTCAGCACCTCAACAAAAGATACTCCCATTCATCTATTTGTTCAGACCAGAATCCCTCAAGCCATTTAAAAATTTAACCAGTTCATATGTATCATCTTCACAGAAATCGCCAATGAGTTCCCATCACATTTAAGATAAAAGTCAAACTTATTACCATGGCTCATAAAACCCTATGTGATCTGGCCCTTGTCTAAATTTCTTTCACAATTTCCTTTCACTCCATTTAGCTCTCACTCTAACAATTGTGGTATAATTTAATGGTATAAACCAAGTTTATTTCTACTTCAGGGCCTTTTGTTTGGTATTTTCTCTTCCTGGAAAATTCTTCCTAGGATCTTCCATATATCACCTCCTCCGATAGGCCTTGACTGGTCACCCTATGTGAAACAGTGCCCACACCTTACCACATGCCATCTATCTTTTTTCCTCCTTTATGTTTCTTAATAACACATATCACTGCTTGAAATATAGTGTGTATTTACTTGTTTATTACATGTCTCCTAAGTAGAATATAAGTTCCGTGAGGGCAAGGTCTTCATCTTATTCAATACGTTATCCCCATGTAAGAATAATCTTGAACACAGGTTGTTCACAATAAATATTTGAAGAATGAATGAATGAATGTGTGATTAGAAGCAAGTATACTTGAGTGTCCTCTTCGACTCTGTTTGATAATTAGCTATGGATGCAAAGGTGTTTTCCAGAGAGTGTGGGGACATTGTGGTCATTGCAATTGTAATCAGCAATTTTCAGGGATTGCTCATCCCTATGTCACTAGCTTCTTCTCATTCCTCCTTATATACCCTCTCATACAAACAAGTCAGTATAATCCCTGCCTTTCTTCACCAACCCACTGATACTGCATCTTTAGCTAGATGAACATATGGGAGGGAAGAATAAAGCTTCTCTGTTTAGTTGTGAGTGGTGGTGGCATTATAGATTGAATGGAAGGACTTTAGCTCAGAACTCTCTAGTGTCAGTCCTAGGTGATAGATTTTTCTGGCCCACATATAGAATATTTCTCAGCTTCTGTGTGCCGGGTCAAAATGAGTACTGCATCTCAGATTCTGAGTTCACCCACCTTCCTTCCTTTCCAAAGTTTCTATTTCCCTGCCACTATTGCCACTGCCCATTTCTTTGAAAAGCACATACCAGAAAATTGAGTTCCCAAACAAAATCCCATACCATATGTAAAAGAGCATGTCCCTTTATCAACTGGAGGTGTATTTTGAAATAAGAAAGTAACAGCTCAGCAGTCATTTGCCTTAGCTTGCTGAGTAAGCGGAGCTCAGGTTAAAAGGGGGTTATAGGCTGCCAGCCAAAACACTGATGGCATTGCTGAATTCAGAGATTCAGAAACTCTATATATCTCAAGGATTCTGTGTGACTGCCATTAATTACACTTCCTTATGCTCTATCATTGAGAGCATCTGAATTCAGTTCCCTCATGTGGATCAAAAAGATAAGAGTTTTAAGCTTACACCTTGTTAACTTCTGTTTTAAAAATTTATTGAGCATTATCAGTAAGGTTATGGAAGAATATTGCCATCAGAGTGAAAATGAATCAGAATAATCACGCTTGTTTCTTATCAAATCTCTCATCAAATTGGATGGAAGATGATACCATTCAGATTATATAGATTGTCTCATAATTCAACAAATGCTGACACATGATAATGTCAGAGATGTAATTACTTGAAGTAATAACAGTAGAATGAAAAGAAATCTAAGGGAAATAACTTCAAAAGCATTTATATGTGAAAATGTTACTAAGTATGGTCAAGGCTAGGGACTTGAATCGTTATTTTATTTTTTTTCAATTTTTGAACATGGTCTTGTAACTGATAAGGAGGTTTTGAGGGCTCCATAATTTCAAGGGTACATTTAGGTGAGGCTCTGTTATTCATAGTCATGATGCTATTTTTTATCGCATGTGATTCTGTGAGTAGTAAAGGCCTTTGCTTTTGAAAGCATCCTCCTTATTTCTTATAAAACTTCGATTATAAGAATTCTTCAGCTTCCCCCCTGCCACCGTAATGTACCAATGCAACAAATTTTGACAGATTTGAAAGTGAAGTTTCATTTTGTAGAAGCTTTTAAGCTGTCTTCAATCTGTAGCTGGAAGATATTTCAATCAACATTTACATTTTTAAAATTCTTATATAATAAGAAAATATTTTGCCTTCAAATTTTAAAGAGTGCCCAGATATGGTATTATTTTCTATTAGAAACAGCATTTAAAAGGATAATTGCAAAGAAAGTTTACCATGTGAATCAACACTTACTTTGTGATCTTGAAGATATTCAAAAAGTAAATGTTCCATTTGTTATCATTATAAGCTAGTAGACAATTTTTCCCACAAGGTTACATCTGTTTACACAGTTTTATTATCTGTTGAATGGTATGATATGAAGTCTTTTTATTGCAGTTTAGTTAAAGAAGCGCCAAGCCTGTGATGGAACTGTCAATCAGCATTTAGTCATACAGTATCTATTTCTATCCCTGTTCTTCTCAGCACAGAGGGCTATTATAGTCTACATTACGGCATAGCTACTTTGGATATAGATATCCTTGAGGGGCAGGAATTATTTTGAAAGAAGATACTCAACATAACATGACACGTCATTTAGGCATCTTTAAAAGTACATATACAGGTATTTCAAAGGAAAATATAGCAAAGGCTAATTTTAAACATTTCATTTAACATTTTGTGAATGTGTTTCCTTTTTGCCTTTTCTTAAGAGCACTAAAAAAGACCAAATGGGGTCATGTGACTTCTGTAATTGAAAATGTCTATTTAAAGTAATTCCTGTGCAAGCTTTCATTGTATTATCACCATGAAGGGCTAGCTGTTTTAAGATATTTTGCTTGTCAAAATTAGCAAGGGAGAGCCTTTCAAAGCCAAAGAGCAAGAACAATGTTGCTGAAGCAATTTTTATAAACACCTGAAAAGTGAAACTTTTCCAGATGTTCAGGAATGTGTATTTCCAAGTACACCAGCATATATGGAATATGACTAAAAATTAACGAGACTGATTGCAAACCACAAACATGAAAATCAGCCATGCAGCTGTATACCACACTGGATATGTTTCCAGATGTGGTGATAAAAATGGATACAACCTTTTAAAGCATCAGCTTTGGATATGCTGTGCATGTGGTACTCATTAGCTAAGCAAATGGATGTTAATCTTTATGACAGTCGATTGCTGTGCTGCATTTCTATCAAAAGTTTATCAGCTGGTCTGACCAGATCATCAAGAACATCATGCTTTAATTTACAGGAGGATTATTCTCCCTTCCTCTGCAATTCCATGGATTAAAATGTGCAAAAAGGTTTTAAAAAGAAATGACTGAAGCATTTAGACTTCTGTATGCCCCATAGTTTTGCAATAAATGGGAAAAGGAATAAAGAGATTTACACTCATAGATTCCTTTAGGCATTCGGCAAGATTGAGTATCTAGATTTCATGTCCAAGGTTTAAAATTTAACCTTATTTTCCCAAATGATTTGATTTCTGTTGAATAGTTAAAGATGCTCATATAAGAAAATATTGAGTCTTTTTAAAAGGGTGGACATTTTCAATGCCTAGCATATAAATGGTAAAATGAATAAATAGTTAGAAGGGAAATGTCATGTCATTCAGGAAGAACCAGAATCATCTCTACTGTTCTAAAAAGTATTACCTCTCCTAGAAAACATATCATATTACCATATTTACCTACATACTCATGGTGTTACCAACAGAGAACTTGTTGCTTTAGGCTACCTTAAGTTAATTATGAAAGGCATGGTGGAATATTAGATTCTACCCCCATGAAACTGAGAGCTTGACATGCTAGACATAATGCAGAAAAAGACAATTCAAGCTTCTCATGTAACTCTGCCAGCACACATCAACCTATTTGACAGCAACTTCTGTTTCTTGGGCAATTTTATCCAGAAATGGCCATTGTGCCAATATTTTCCCTTTGTGATATGCCTTATCGTCCCCCAGGGGTGGCAGATACCAATAAGCCACATTTGTATTCTAATAATAACAGTTAGATGGAAACTGAAGATTGTCTCTTCAGAAAAAGACTGAATCATCTCTATTTTTGGTAAAAGCCTAGAGTATCGTGAGCACTTAATTAATGAGTTCATGAAAGTAAGAAAATCACTTCCTCCAAGAGTTTTAGGTACTTTGGGAGCAGGTTTAACTCATTCATTTCAGTGTGGAACTAGTCAATTTTGTGAAATTTACACTGTGCTTTTTTGGTGGCCTGGATTAAGAACTTTTCCATAAGGTCTAACACTATCATGGATAAAGTCATGGATAATTATAGATGATTAAATATTAACGAAAAAATCGTAAGGCATTATTCATTTTTTAAACACCCGAAGGAAATTCAATGCAAAATTATTCAGCATTAATTCAATTGGTATACGTACAATGATTCATGCCAGGCACCATGGAAAAATTAAAAGACGAATAAGGCAAGTTGTTCACAGTCAAAAAACTTATAATCTATTGAATGGATCATGATGCATGGTAGACTGGGGACTTTGGAGAGCAGAGGAAGGAGGACTGATTGGTCTCATAGACAATGAGGAGCAGAGAAGAGAAAGCAACTGAACTAGGTTTTAGGAATATAACTCTAGCTCAGTTTTGTCAAAGTATATCCCAGAGATACATGATTAAATAGATTCTTAAAGACATTACTGCAAGAACCTTTAATGTGCTAACATTCATTATAATTTTTCACAAACAGAATCTAAGATGTAGCATTACCCAAACATTTTATCCTGGAAATCTTATGTCAAGAACTATCACTTGGTATTAACTTCTATAAAAAATCACTTTGAGAAATGGAGTTCTACTCACCTTAGATTGGAAATGTGAGGCCGAAGGCTAGAAAAATTAATTTAAGGCTTTTGCATGAGATGATAGATATTTGAGATCTGAGATATAGTAGGGAAAATGAAAATAATGATAAGATTCCAGATGTATTTCCAGTTGTAAAATGCATAGACTTCGACATTTATTTTATATTATATTATATTTTATATTATTTTAAAAGAAGCTTTAGTTTACATAAATATTATGTAAAATATATAGGGGATTCCTATATGACTCACCCCTCCCCCTCCCATACTTTCCTACATTAACAACATCCTTCATTAGTGTGGTACATTTGTTACAATTGATGAACACATATTGAAGCATGGCTACTAGTTTACATTATAGTTTACATTATAGTTTACACTCTGTCCCCCACAATATTGTAGGTTATGGCAAATAATATAATGGCCTGTATCCATCATTGCAGTGTCATGCAGGACAATTACAATGTCCCAAAAATGCCCCTATATTATACCTATTCTTCCCTCTGCCTCCCCTCAGTACCCTTGGTGGCCATTGCCTTTATATCAGTGATAAAAGTTCTTCCATTGTTAGAATAATAGTGAGCCTCTAATAGAATAATAATAAGTCTACTCTATTCCATTGTTCATTCCCCAATCTTGAGGATTTTGGGATGGTGATGCCTACTCTCTTTCTACTTGAGAGGGGGCTTAGGTACCATGGGGGTATATGGATGGAACTGTCTTGCGTGCAGTTACAGACACTCTCCGTTCCTTGGGATGGGTATTATCCACCATCATCTCCTTGTTAGTTGTCCTGGGTGAGTCCAATGAACTGGAGAGTAGGTGTTGCAACTTTGCTGAGATTCAGGGCTCAAATGGCACATGAACAGACTGAAGATTTAAGTCTCTGGGACATATATTTATCAAGCACATTGCTAATTATAGGTTCAGATAAAGGGGCAGAAGAGCCATATGTAGGAAAACTATAAATGAGTCTAACTCTGTGACACTGGGGAGCATAAATTCCAAAGTAAGGCCCACTGACAGGGTGCTGAATCCCTGAGCTTGGCTGCCCTGCTTATAGTGTCTGGATGTCTCTGGAGCCCTCAGGAGTCCTGCTGTTTGAGGCACTGTTTATTGTGGCAGTCAATGAGATCCTGCTGATAAGTGTTCCCTCTGGAATGACCTCCCGACTCACTTTGAAATCTCCTAGCCATAAAAACTCATTTGTATTTAATATTTCCTCCTTTATGTCAAGGTCTTTTTCCAAATGCATTGCTAGTTGATGCTTGGTAATAATTCCTTTGTGCCAGGGAGGCTTGTCCCTGAAAGTCATGTTCCCTGCCATGGGGGGAAGGTAGTACGTTTGTATGCTGAGTTTGGCTTAGAGACAGAGGCCACATTTGAACAACAAGGAGGCTTTCAGGAGGTAACTCTTAGGCAATACATAATACTAGGCTAAGTTTCAACTTCACAAGGAAAAGTTCATAAGTACAATCATATTCAAGGTCCTGGTGTAATGGTCTGTCTTCCTTCATTAAGCACTGCCTTTGTACTTGGGGGATTCCTGCCATTCTACTAGAGAATGTAGCAGGACTCCCCAGGATGGGAATTCAATATTCTTTAGGTTATTGTGTGGGTCTCCACCCACCAAGACAATGCCCCATGACACTTGAACATATTCATATGCCTTAGAGGCATGCTCCAGGTGCACTCTTCTCTACACATTCCATCACTGACACTCTGCACCATTGATCCTCCCCAACCACAGATGTAACCCTTCTGTATCCAAAACCTCTCCAAAAGTGAATCCAACCAAATAACCAAATAAAATTAATAAGAAAATAAAATAATAATACCAGTTTAAAAATAACAAATAAAAAGATCTGAAATAATTTAAAAATTTTTTAGACATTGTGTCACTCATCACTGTAAGATCTGTTGTCTTGTATGTACAGTGACAGTTTCTTCTCTATATTACCCCAGTGTATTATTTTTTTTCATTTTATCTTCAAAGAAGATTTAGGTTATAGAAAAGTCACATAGAAAATATAGGGGATTCCCATATCCCCACATCCTCCCCCTTTTCCACTCTCCCTTATTAATACATTTTATGTGGATAGTATATTTGTTACAATTGATATACAAATATTGAAGCATTGCTACTAACCATGGTTGATGGTTTACATCATGGTTTACATTTTGGACCTTACACTTTTATAGGCTTTGATGAAATTTAAAATGCCTGTATCCATTATTGCAAGATCATGTAGAAAATTCTAATGTCCTAAAAATGCCCTATGTTCCATCTATTCTATTCTTCCCTCCCCTTCCCTTTGGAACCTACAGTAACCACTAAATTTCAATTTTTGAAGAATAAGATTCATAGTTACTTGTAATAATATTGAGAGCTTGACATAATGGTTTGTTTTGTTTTATTAGGCACTGCACATGTTCTCTAGGGATTCTTGCCCTCTAATTAAGAACTTAGCAGGACTCCCCAGGATGAGAGTTTAATATTTACTTGCTTATGTGAGTCTCCACCTACTGAGGTAACACACTATGACAAGATGAACATTTACATATTCCATAGATGCGTTCCCTAGGTGCACCCTATCCAGCATTTCCCTCCAAGCACGATGCCTTTTACTAGTAGCCCTCCCCTGCCCTATTTGCCAAAAGAGCATTCCCAAAATTGTAACTTGAAAATCTCCAGAGTTCACCTGCTCTTTTGCCCTCCCCCCAGTTCCATGGGTAGTCCAACCTACCCCCTCCACCTTACTCCCCCTAACAGACCAGCACTGCCGAACCCAATCACATCACTGCATTACTTTCATGCCCATCCACTTCCCAAACACACCCTTCCACCTTATCATAGATTTTTCCCATATGGGCATCTGCTCACCACTCTCTACTCCCTTTCTGTCTCCTGTAAACCTATCTTCCAGATTCTAACTCTATGAGTCTGATCAGTTTGCTTCAGTTATATCAGTGAGGTAATGTAATATTTGTACTTCAGTGCCTGGCTTACTTCACTAAACATAAGGTCTTCAAGACTCATCCATGTTATCCTGTGTGTTACTAGTGCATTCCTTCTTACAGCTGAGTAATATTCCATTGCATATGTATACCACAGTTTGCTTATCCATTCATCTGCTGATGGACATTTGTGTTGCTTCCAACTTTTGGCAATAGTGAATAATGCCACTATGAACATTGGTGTGCACATATCTCTTTGTGTGCCTGCTTTCAATTCTTCTGGGTATATACCCAGCAGTGGGATTGCTGCATCATATGGCAGTTCTATAGTTAGCTTCCTGAGGAATCAAGCAAACTGTCCTCCACAATGTCTGCACAATTTTATATTCCCACCAGCAGTGAGTAAATGTTCTCATTCCTCCACACCCTCTCCAACACCTGTAGTCCTCTGTTTTTTTAATAGCAGCCAGTCTATCTGCTATATCTATGTAAGCCAGTCTATATCTATGTAAGATGATATCTCATTGTAGTTTTGATTTGCATATCCCTAATAACTAGTGATGTTGAGCATCTTTTTATGTGCTTTTTAGCCATTTGTATTTCTTCTATTCAAATATCTTGCCCATTTTTAAAATGACTTGTCTTTTTATTTTCAAGATGTTGGTTTTCTTTGTATATGTTGGATATTAGGCCTTATGGTAAAGACGGTCCTAAATATTTTCTCCCATTTAGTAGGCTGCCTTTTCACTTTCTTGACAAACTCCTTTGAAGCAGGAAACTTTTTAATTTTAAGGAGGTCCCATTTATCTATTTTTTTCTTTCATTGCTCGTGCTTTTTCTCCTCAAATTGCTCATTATTAGTGTACAGAAATGCTACTGATGTTTGTGTGTTGATCTTATATCCTGCCACTTTACTGAACTCATTTATCAAATCTAGAATCTTTGTTGTAGATTTCTCAGGGCTTTCTATGTATAGGATCATGTCATCTGCAAACAGTGAAATTTTTACTTCTTTCTTTCCAATTTGAGTGCCTTGTATAATTGTTTCTTGCCTAAGTGCTCAAGCAAGTATTTCTAACACAATTTTAAATAAGAGCAGTGACAGTGGCATCCTTGTCCTGTTTCAGATTTTAGAGGGAAAGCCCTTAGCATTTCACCATTGAATATGATGTTAGCTGTGGATTTTTCATATATACCCTTTATCATGTTGAGGAAATTTCCTTCTATTCCTATCTTTGGAAGTGTTTGTATCAAGAAAGGATGCTGTATTCTGTCAAATGCTTTTTCTGCATCAACAGAGATGATTGTGATTTTTTTCGTTCGATCAGTTATTGTGTATTATAGATTGATTTTCTTATGTTGAACCATCCTTGCATACCAGGGATGAAATCTAATTGGTCATGGTGTATAATTTGTTTGATGTGTTATTGAATACAATAATAAGTATTTTGTTAGGGACTTTAGTATCCAGGTTCATTAGAAATCATGGTCTGTAGTTTTCCTTTCTTGTGGTGTCTTTATGTGGCTCTGGAATTAGGGGCATGTTGTCATAACAGAATGAGTTAGGCAATGTTCCCTCCACTTCTATTTTTTGGAAGAGTTTAAGTAGGACTGGTGTTAATTCTTTCCAGAATGATTGGTAAAATTTACCTGTGAAGCCATGTAGTCCTGGACTCTTCTTAGTTGGGAGGTTTTTGATGACTAATTCAATCTCTTTACTTGTGATTGGTCTGTTGAGTTCATCAATTTCTTCATTCATCAGTGTAGGCTACTTGTGTGTTTCTAGAAATTTGTCCATTTCATCTAAGTTATCCATCTTGTTGGCATACAGTTTTTCAATATATCCTCTTATGATACTCTTTATTTCTGTGGGATCAGTGGTGATATCCCTTCCTTGTTTTTTATTTTATGTATTTGCATCTTCTCTCTTTTTCCCTTTGTTAGTCTAGCTATAGGTTTGTCAATTTTGTTAATCTTCTCAAAGAGATAGCTTTTGGTTTTGCTATTTTTTTCTAGTGCTTTCTTATTTTCTATTTCATGTAGCTTTGCTCTAATTTTTGTTATTTACTTCTTTCTGCTTACTTTGGGATTAGTTTGTTGTTCTTTTTCTAATTCCTCCAGGTTTGCAATTAGATCTTTGATTTTAGCTCTTTCTTCTTTTTTTAATATAGGCATTTATGGCTATAAATTTCCCTCTCATCACTGCTTTTGCTGCATCCCATAGGTTTTGATATGTTGTGTTGTCATTTTCATTTGTTTCAAGGTAGTTACAGATTTCTTTTGCACTTTCTTCCTTGACCCACCAATTGTCTAAGAGTGTGTGGCTTAACTTTCACATCTTTGTGCCTAATCTGGTTCTCTGCCCCTTACTGATTTCCAGCTTCATTCTGCTGTTTTCAGAGAAATTACTTTATATAATTTCAAGCTTTCTGAATTCTTTGAGAGTTGTTCTGTAGCCTAGCATGTGGTCTTTCCTGGAGAATGATCTATGTGCAATTGAGAAGAACATATATCACTGTATTTGAGTGTAATGTTCTGTATATGTCTATTAGGTCTAGATCCTCTAATGTATTATCCAAGGTCTCTGTTTCTCTATTGACCCTCTGTTGAGATGTTCTGTCTAATGGTGATAATGATATATTAAAGTCCCCAGTATAATTGTAGAAGCATCTATTTCTCCACTTGGTTTTTCTAATGTTTGCTTCATGTATTTTGAGGTGCCCTGGCTAGGTGCATAAATGTTTATGATTGCTATTTCTTCTTGATAGATTACCCCCTTTATTAATATATAGTTTCCTTCTTTGTTTCTTACAATAGTTTTGTATTTAAAGTCTACTTTTTCCAGTATCAGTATAGCTACTCCCCCCTTTTTTGGTTATTGTTTGCATGTAAAATTGTTTTCCAACTGCTCACTTGAAATTTTGCAACCCTGGGTCTAAGGTGAGTTTCTTGTAGACAGCATATAGATGGGTCATAGTTTCTTATCCATTCTGCCAACCTGTGTCTCTTGATCTGAGAGTTTAATCCATTAACATTCAATGTTGGTAATGTCAAGGCATTACTTATATTAACCATATATTTTTTAGGTTTATGTATGTCATACATTGTTTTTATTTCTCATTTTATCTTTTTAGTTATTCTTACCATAATCTTCCTTACTACACACTCCTCCAATCTTCTCTCTCCTGCTTTTTCCTTTCAACCGAAGAACTCCCTTTACTATTTCTTGAAGGGCAGGCTTCTTGTTGACAAACTCTCTTAATTTCCTTTTATCAATGAATATTTTGAACTCACCCTCATTTTTGAATGCCAAGTTTTCTGGATACAGAATTCTTGGCTGATGGCTTTTTTCTTTTAGCACCTTAAATATTTCATACCCTGTCTTCTTCCTTCCATGGTTTCAGATGAGAAATTAGCACTTAATCTTATTGAGCTTCCCTTGTATGTGATGGATCTCTTTTCTCTTGCTGCTTTAAGTATTCTCTCTTTGTCTTGAGCATTGGAAAATTTGATAAGTATATGTCTTGGGGTAGACCTGCTAGGATTTATACTGTTTGGGGTATGCTGCACTTTCTGGACATGTATGTCCATGTACCTCAAAAGAGTTGGGAAATTTTCAGCCATTATTTCCTCCAACACTCCTTCTGCTTCCTTTCCCTTCTCTTCTCCTTCTGGGATGCCTCTAATACATATGTTTGTGCATTTCATGTTGTCATTCAAATCCCTTAGTCCCTGCTGGATTTTTTCCTATTTTTTAACTTATCTGTTCTACTATCTTTTTTATTTCAGATGTACCATCTTTGATATCACTGATCCTTTCTTCTGCCTATTTAAATCTGCTGTTTTGTGCTTCCAGCATATTTTTGATTTCTTGCATTGTGCCATTCATCACCATCATATCTATTATCTTTTAATATATGTTTACAATTTCTTCAGTATACTCCTCCAGTGTCTTCTCAATATTTTTTTTATCTCTTCCTTCACTTCATTAAGTTGATTCATGATATTTGTTTGGAAATCCTTGATTAGTTGTTCAAAATTCTGCATCTCCTCCTGTTTTTTCAGTTTGTTCATTAGATGGGCCATGTATTCCTGTTTCTTAGTACGGCTTATAATTTTTTGTTGGTGTCTAGGCATTTGTTTATGTTGATGGGTTTATTCTTTCTTTTTCCTTCTAAAATTTTTTTAAAAGATACTTCAGATTACACAAATGTTACATAAAAAATATAGGGGAGTCCCATATGCCCCACTCCCTAGTCCTCCCACACTTTCCCACGTTAACAACATTCTTCATTAGTGTGGTATATTATTACAATTGATGAACATGGATTGAAGCATTTTCACTAACTGTGGATTATAGTTTACATTATAGTTGACACTCTGTCCTGCACAATTTTGTAAGTTATGACAAAATGTATAATGGCCTGTATCTTTCACTGTAACATCATGCAGGACAATTCCAATGTCCTGAAAATGCCCCCATATTACACCTATTCTCTCTTCCTCTCCTCAGAACCTGTGGTGACCACTGCCTTTATATCAATGATACAAGTTCTTCCATTTCTAGAATAATAAGTTTACAATAGAATAATAAGAAGTCTACTTTAGCCCATTGTTCTTTTCCCAATCTTGAAGATTTTGGGTTGGTGATGCCAACTCTACTTTTAATTGAGAGGGAGCTTAGATACTATGGGACAGATGGATGAACTGTCTTGCTTGCTGTTGCAGATACTCTTTGTTCCTTGGGATGGTCATTTTCCATCATCATGTCTTTGTTGGTTGTACTGGGTGAATCCAATGAACTGGAAAGTAGGTCTTGGCAACTCTGCTGAGATTCAGGACCCAACTGGCACTTAGATGGACCAAAGATTTAAGTCTCTTGGATATACACTTATCAGGTATAGTAGTAACTATAGGTTCAAATAGAAGGGGCAGAAGAGCCACGTGTAGGGAAGCCACAAATGAATCCATCTCTGTCACACTGGGGAGCATAAATTCCAAAGTAAGACCCATTGGCAGGGCATTGAGAGGCTTATTCTTTGGTTTACCTTCTCTTTCTACTGTAGGGTTTATTTTGTTGTATCTTTCCTTGGTCACACTTCAGTCCTCTGGTGTTCTCAGTGCAGGAATTCCTACACTGAGCTCCACACACTCGACAGGTTAAGTATGCTTCTGTAAGCTTGTCTGGCTTATACAGTTTTCTGTGTTCCCCTGGACAAAATATTCAGGCCAGAGTAAAGGAAAGAGAGAAGTAGAGAAAAAGAATAATAGTAATAATAATAATTTTTTTTAAAAAGTAGAAGAGGAACTGTACAAGAGCTAGGGAAATAAATAAGTAATATGAGTTAAAAATGATAAAATATACAAAGGAATAAGAATAAAAAAGTTAGAATAGAAAAAATGAAACAAGAAACAAAATAGAAAACATTAGAATGAATTAAAAGGCCAGAAAGATGAGAAGAGAAGAAAAAGAAAAAGAAACAAAGTATAAACAAACAAACAAAAAAAACCAACCCAGGAAGAGCAGGCTTAGCTCTTGTGCTCTAGGGTGCTTTTCAGGCTGCTGGTGCTCATCAATCACCTTGCAGCCTGCCCTCTGCAAGTGAGGTACCTAGTTTTAGCATATAAAGAATAATAATAATAAAAGGATAAAAAAATAACTGATCAAAAAAACTAAAACAAACAAGCAAACAAAATCTCAGTCTATATGTTCCCTGCCCTAAGGTGCCAGCTGTGTGCCTGATAACCTGGTGAATCACTCTCTAGAGCCCTTCTCTTAGGGGATGCTGGGAATCAAATCACATACCTTGTATATGCAAAGCAGGAATTCTTACACTGAGCTAAACCTACTCCACAGGTTAAGTATGCTTCTCTAAGCTTATTTGGCTCTTTTAGTCCCGGTTCCCTCAGGCGAGTTGGGCTTCTAATGGTTTCCTGGAGCTGGGTTGGATAGGAGCCTCTCTCCACTCCCTCAGTGACCTAGTCCCTCTCTCTTCCAGGATGACTGAGTATGACAGCCTGCTTGATCAGATCCCTCTTCTCCTCTCCCTGGGGCCACTTCAGTGCTGGCTGGTGTCTTCTTTGAGATTCAAAGGGGGATCAACTGGCTGAACTCACTGAAAAGAAATCACTCTCCACTCTCTGCCAGACCTCTCTTTCTCCCAGGGAATGCTCTTTCCCACTCAGTTGGCTGCAGTGAGCTAGGAGGTTTACCTTGGTTATTTACCTTGAGGCTGGGGTATATATGCCTTACCCAGCCACAGAGGTGAGTAACTCACTGTTTTCTTTTGGTCTCTTTGCCTCCTGGATGATGCCCAGCACTTTCTTGTTCTGCAGATCCTCAAAGCAGCTCCCTCAGGTAGCTTGTTGCCCTTTCTTCCTAGACTTTGGCATTTAATTAGTAAGACATTAATTTGGCAGTATTTAGCAGGGAGAGAGAGGTGTCAGGCTAGAGGTGAAACTTGGGATTCAGTCACATAAAAGTAAATAGATGATGTTTCCAGAGTTGATATGATTGAAGAGAGAGTCTGTGTAGGGTAAAAGAGAATGAAATTCTGTCTTTGACTTTGTAGATCTATTAAAAGAAATAGAAAAAGAGAGAAGAGCAATTCTAGTAATTTGGGAAATAGATATAATGAAAAATTAGGGTGATGGAAATTAATATTTAGGGAGGACTCCAAGGAACAGTTTGTTTAATAGTGTGGAGTGGGAAGAAGGTGAAGAGAAGATCGTGGACTTTGTTATTAGGCATTAATACTGTTGGAGACAGAATCTGATTGTAAAGTTTCAAGAAGTGAAGAAGAGATGAGGAATGCATTTTTAAAAAATTAGATGGAAAATTCCTGAAGAGAATACAGGGCTTAAAGTAAATTTTTTTGTTGTTGTATATTTTTGTTTTGGCAGTAAGACTTTACTGGTTTAATAGACGAAGAGGTAGAGGACTTTTGAGAGGAAGACATTGCAGATACAGAAGGATAAGGAGCAATTGTGGAAAAACAATATTATTAGAAATTCAGATTAAGGATTGATTATAATTTCTATGATTAGTGAATTAGTGATTAGTGAACAAACATTTGTAAAACAGGGCCCATACAAAATTATCTTATAACTAATGTGGTAAGAAAGTCAGATGAAGTATATATATATACATTATATTATCATTATGTATCTGGCACTTTGAACATTGGCAACCACTACTTTTTGGAACACAAATTTAACCAACAGATGATCGCCCCAATTTTTTTTTCTGAGGGGAATGTATCTGCCACAAAGCCCAAGTACTTTACTCCATAAGAAAAGATCTTGGATCTTGTTAATTGTATTATTATTTTGCCCAGAAGTCTATGTTGCTAAGTGAATATAAATTTAGAATTGTTAAATATTTCTTGTGGATTAGGAATTTTGTTGTTATGAAGTTTAATTTTTATTTATATCAATATTTCTTGTTCAAAGTCTACTTTGGTATTAGTATTGTTACAATAAGTACACTTTTGTTTAGTGTTTATATGATGTATATTTTACATCTTTTATTTTCAATCTTTCTACAACCTTATACTTAGTGTGCATCTTTTGTAAGCAGCACATAGGTTTTTATCTTAAAATTCCAATTTGATAATTATTGTCCTTTAATTGAAGAATTTAGTTCACTTAAACTGGATATAATTACTAATATATTTGGGTTTAGTCTACTATCTTTAATATTTATTTTCTATTTGTCCCATCTGTTCTGTGCTTATTTTCTCTTTACTTTCTTTTTTTTTAAAATATATTTTTATCAGAGAGGTTGTGAACATACTAAACAATCATGCACAAGTGTGGAATTCCCATAAAACACCCCTCCACCAACACACTACAGTGTTGTGGAACATTTGTTACAGATTATGAGATAATATCATCAGACTATTACCGCTAACTATGGTCTATAGCATACATTTGGTATATATATTTTTTCTATACTCTGCTATTATTAACACAGTACATCTTTGGCATTGATGAAAAAATTTTATAGTATTGCTGTTGACTATAGTCCACAGGTTACATTAATTGTATTTTTCACATGCTTCTCTACATTCTTACCACCTTGCAATAGTGATGTACATTTGTTCTAGTTCATAGAAGAACATTCTTGTATTTGTACTATTAACCACAATTCTCATCCACCTCTGTGTTCACTATGTTATTCAGTCCTTAGACTATTCTCAAGCTTTCTTTCAACTGACATTTACATCCCTAGACTGCCCTTTGCAGCCACAATCCCATTTATAAACCAGCTGCATTAGCCCTACTTACTATAATGTGTTACCACAAACTCCATCCATTTCCACAAATTAATGATAACCTCCACATAAATTAAGCATCAGTATTCCTTCTAAGTCCTCCTCTTTTTCCAAGTAACCTTTACTCTAAGTTTTATTCCATGCATTTATTCTTCGGATTTTGTTCATATTAGTGAGACCATGAAATATTTGTCCTTTTATGTCTGGCTTATTTCACTAAACATGATGTCTTTAAGGTTCATCCATGATATCTTATGTGTCCCAATTTCATTTCTTCTTAAAACAGCATAGTATTCCATTATTTGTATATACCACATTATGTTTATCCATTTCATTGTTTAATGGACAATTGGGTTGGTTCCATCTTTTGGCAATTGTGAATAATGTTGCTATGAATATCAGTGTGCAAATGCCTGTTTGTGTCACAGTTTTCAGTTCTTCTGGATATATTCCTAGTAGAAGAATTGCTGGATCATATGGCAGTTGTATATTTAGCTTCCTGAGGAACTACCAAACTGTCTTCCACAGAGGCTGCACCATTATACATTGCCACCAACATTTAAGGAAAGATTTCCCCACATCCTCTCCAGCACTTATTGTTTTCTGTTTTTTTAATAATGACCATTCCATGCAGTGTGAGATGATATCTCATATCACAATTTGATAATTGTATTTTTCATTTCTTTAAAAAATAATGGTGAAATTTTTATTGGGATTGCATTGAATCTGTATCGCAATTTGAGTAGAATTGACATCTTAACAATATTTAGTCTTCCAATCCATGAGTATGGAATGTTCTTCCATTTATTTAGATCTTTTTAAATTTCTTTGCACAATGCATCATAGTTTTCTGAAAACAAGTGCTTTACATGCTTGGCTAATTTTATTCCTAAATATTTGATTCTTTTAGTCACTATTGTAAATGGATTTTTCCCCTAACTTCCACCTCAGATTGGGCATCACTAGTGTACAGAAACACTACTGATTTTTGCACATTAACCTTGTATCCTCTCACTCTGCTGAATCTGTTTATTAGCTCTAGCAGCTTTGTTGTAGATTTTTTGGGATTGTCTAGGTATAGGATCATATCATCTGTGAATAGCAAAAGTTTTTCTTCTTCCTTTCCAATTTGGATGCCTTTTATTTCTTTTTCTTGCCTGATTGCTCTAGCTAGAATCTCTAGCACTATATTGAACAACAGAGATGACAGTGGGCATCCTTGTCTTGTTTTCTATCTCAACAAGAAAGCTTTCAGTTTTTCACCATTGAGTACAATGTTAACTGTGGGTTTTTTAAAAATGACATTTATCATGTTGAGAAAGTTTCCTTCAATTCCTATCTTTTGTAGTATTTTTATCAAGAAAGGATACTATATTTTGTCAAATGCCTTTTCTGCATGAGTTGATAGGATCATGTAATTTTTCTTCTTTCATTTTTTAATGTGGTGTATTACACAGGTTGATTTTCTTGTGTTGAACCATCCTTGCATGCTTGGTATAAAATGCACTTGATCATGATGAATAATTCTTCTAATGTGTTGTTGGATTTGATTAGCAAGAATTTTGTTGAGGATTTTTGCATCCATATTCATTAGGGAAATTGGTCTGTAATTTTCTTTTTTGTAATATATTTATCTGGCTTTGGTATTAGGGTGATATGGGCTTCATAGAATGAGTTTGGTAGCATTCCTTCCTGTTCAATTTTTTTTGGAAGAGTTTGAATAAGATTAGTATTAAGTCTTCTTTGAATACTTGGTAGAACGCACCTGTGAAACCATCTGGTCCTGGGCTTTTTATTTTGGGGAATTGTTTGATGACTGTTTTAGTCTTGTGTTTAGTTTGTTGAGGTCTTCTATTTTTTTCTAGGGTTAGTGTAGGTTGTTCATACAGTTGTAGAAAAATTTTCATTTTCCGTTTCATCTACATTGTCTAGTTTGTTGGTGTACAGTTGTTCATAGTATCCTCTTATGATTTCTTTTCTCTCTGTGGGATCAGTAGTAATGACCCATTTTCATTTTTAATTTTATTTATTTGCATTTTTTCTCTTTTTTTCTTTGTCAGTCTAACTAAGGTTTTGTCAATTTTGCTGATCCAACTTTTGGCTTTGGTGATTCTCTCTATTGTTTTTTTGTTGTTGTTGTTCTCAATTTCATTTATTTCTGCTCTGAAGTATACTATTTTATTCCTTCTGCTTGCTTTGGGATTAGTTTGCTTTCTTTTTCTAGTTCCTCCAGCTGTGCAGTTAGGTCATTGATTTTAGCTTTTTCTCATTTTTTTAATGTAAACATTGAGGGCTACAAATTTCCCCCTTATTGCTGCCTTTGCTACATCCCATAGGTTCTAATATATTGTGTTCTTATTTTCATTTGTCTCAAGATATTTATTGATTTCTCTCACAATTTCTTCCTTGACCCACTGATTATTTAAGAGTGTGTTGTTTAATCTCCATATATTTGTGAATCTTTTTCTGCTTGTTGTTGATTTCCAACTTTATTCCATTTATCATATTATTCAAGCACTCTGTTTCTTTATTAATCCCCTGCCCAGATGTTCTATCCAATGCTGAGAGTGGTGTATTGAAGTATCAAATTGTTATTGTAGAGACATCTATTTCTCTCGTCAGTTTTGCTAGTTATGCCTTATGTAATTTGGCGCATCCTGGTTAGGTATGTATACATTTATGATTGTTATTTCTTTCTGGTGAATTGCCCCTTTTATTAATATATAATGCCTTTACTTGCCTCTAATAACAGTTTTTTTTTTTTAAAGTCTATTTCATCTGATATAAGTAGAGCTACCCCAGCTTTGTTGTTGCTGTTGTTACTGCATGCATGGAATGTTTTTCCAGCCTTTCATTTTCAATATATTAGCATCCTTGTGTCTAAGGTGAGTCTCTTGTAAACAGCATATAGATTGCTCATATTTTCTTATCCATTCCACTGGTCTGTGTCTTTTAATTCAAGAGTTTAATCCATTAACATTCAATGTTATTACTGTAAGGCAGTTCTTACTTCACCCATTTTGACCTTTGGGTTTTATCTGTCACATTTTATTTTCACCACTCTTTTTACACTTTTCTATTTCTGGTATAATCTTCATTTCTAGACTCTCTTCCAAGCCTCTCTCCCCTGTCTTTTCCTTTCAGGCTGTAGCACTCCCTTTAGTATTTCCTGCAATGCTGGTCTCTTAGTTACAACCCCTTTGTTTCTGTTTATCTGTGAATATTCTAAACTCCCCTTAATATTTGAAAGACAATCTTGCCAGATATAATATTCTTGGCTGGCAGTTTTTCTCTTGCAGTATCTTAAATATATCTTAAATATATCATACCACTGCCTTCAATCAACCCCTCGTCCCCCAATGCTGTGGGCAGAGTTTAAATGGCAGCTACCAGCCTCTTTCTGACGTAGACAGGTTCAAACTTTTGCTAGTCTTAAGATTATACTTTAACCAGCCGAATTTTCTAATCAGTCGGTGTCCAACTGTATCTTCCTCCCCCATTTTCGGGAAATGGAGCTTCCACCTCCAGCCACAGAATAGCTCCTGAGGCACCTTGTACTGCCAGTGGAGGATGGGCACTGTCCTCCATGACTTGGAGTGCTCTATTCATGAATCCTCACTGCAGATGGGTAGTGTCCTCCTTCCATTCTTTCAAGGATGTTGCAGGATGCTCTTCTGGTCTCCTGGGGCCCCCAAAGAAGTGCTTTAGATAGCTCTGGGTGATTACTAACTGTTCTGTAGAAAAAGCTGACTCTTGGAGCTCCTTACACTGCTCCCATCTTGCCCCTCCCCCATTTTCTATTTGCTTTCTTACCTTCTTTTGGATAATTCAAATACTTTTATTATTCAAATTTTCCCATGATATTAGCTTGTATATATTTATTACTTATCTTTTGATGGTAATTCTAGAGATTACAATATTCCTTCTTGATTACAATATTCTTTCTTGACTAATGTAAATTGATACTATACTTTCCAGATAATACAAGGACCTTAGAATACTTAGAGTATCACATATCGTTTTCTATTTTTGCTCTTATTATCATGAAATTCTACATATATTTTGTTTTTTTAAATTTTTACTTCAACTTGTATGATAACAAATACTTCATATAAAAAGTTCCATCATTACAGAAATACATAATATTGATGGTGTTTTCTCAAGAGGGAACAACTGTGAACAATTTTATTCCAAATAGTTTTCTTCTTCTATTTTTAATATGGCTTAAAAGAGAGTTTTGCAGGTATTTGGCTCCCAGACAATAAATTTGTCCCATTTCACTCTGCTTTTATTGACTTTGTGGAGGATGGCTTATAGTAGGATATGGAATAAATAGAGTAGGAAAATTATTACTATCTTTTTTTACCACCCTCACCTTGAACTGTGTCTTTGGTCTCATTCTGTCTGCCTCTCTCCTGCAAGATTTAGTTTCAGGGTTGTAGTAATGAAGAGATCATTTTGCTTCATGCACTCAATAAATTTTCATTGAGTTCCATTCCAGGGCTGGAGCCAATGGAAAGCATGGCAGATTCTGTCTATGTTTTCATAGTACTTACAGTCTAGGAGACCTTGCCCTTGTCCTTGATTCCCAAGACATGGATTATTTAGGATCTACCTCCTTGCCTCTCAGTGCCTCACTTACCCCATCTGTAAAATGTGCATAATGAAATATTCTTGAAACTCCTTCTAGCTTTATGTATATATGTATGCATGCATGTTTGCATGTTCATATGTATGCATATTTTATTGCTCTGTCTGTCTAAATATCTATCTACTATCTATCCAGCCATCTGGCCATCTATAAATGTCTTGGGTGGACATCAGCACTCATTTCCCATATGGTACAAGCACAGAAGTGGAATTGCTAGACCATAAGATAGGTGTATGTTTAATTTTAATAGATACTGCCAAACAGATTTTCAAAGTATTTATACCCATTTATAACCCGATCATCACTGTATTAATTTACAATTGATCTACATTCTTGCTAGTATTTGGTATTGCCCGTACTTTTAATTTTAGCCATTCTTGTATGTAGAACACTACTGTGGTTCTAGTTTTAGCTTCCCTATTTTCTGATGATGTGGAATATGTTTTATGTGTCTATTGTCTATTTGAGTATTTGTGTATGTGTATGTGTGTGTGTAGTGTCTGTTGAGATTTTTTTGCCCATTTTTAATTATCTCTTTTTTTCCATTGGATTCCTAAAAAGTGTTATGGATTTGAGCAGTTTGTTGGATATATGCATTAGGATATATTTTCCTAGTTTTTTGTTTACTCTCTTAATGGTATATTTTGGTTAACAGAGTGCTTGCTTTTAATGAAATCTAATTTAGATTTGCACATTGAAAAAATGCCATTCTACTGTCTCCTTGCTTCTATTACTACTGTTGAGAGGTAAGTTGTTAGTCTTACTGCGCTGCTTTGACGATAATATGCCATTATCTCTGGATGCTTTTAAGATATTTTCTTTGTATTGATTTTCAGCAATTAGACTATGATATTCTTAATGTGGTTTTCTTTGCAATTCTGTATTTTTTAGTCTTTTGTGCCTCAATGCCATCCTTTAATTTTGGAAAAATCTCTTCTATTGTTTTCAAACATTATTTTTGCCTTATTGTCTTTCTTCTCCTTTTCTGATACTTCACTTAAACATAAATTAGATATTTTATCATGTCCCATATGATTTTTCCATTGTTTTCTGTATGCTACTCCCTTTTTCTCTCTGTGCTTCAGTTTGGGTAATTTTACCTGACCTAACTGTCTACTCACTAATCCTCTACTCTGTAGAGGTATATCTTGTTTAGGAAATTGCTGCCTAACTCAATTTACATATAACTAATCCTCTATTCTGAAGAAGTTAAAAAAATTAAAAGCAGAAAATCTGCTATTAAACTTATATATTGAGTTCTAAATTAGTTGTTTTTTATTGTATTATTTTATTTTATTTTATTGTATTATAGCCATTTGATTATGTTCACAATTTTCCACTAAAAACTTCAACAATGTCCTTTATTTTCTTGAACTTATTGTTCATGTATTTTTAAAAGTCTGATAACTACAGTTAATGGATTGTCTATGGGTATATTACTATTGTCTATTTATTCTCTCGGTTTTGGTTCCTTTGTTTTGTTTTTTTATCCTGATTTATTAGTCAACGTTTTCCAGAGAATGAGAACCAACAGGGAATACATATGTATCTTGAAAGAAAGAAACGGAAGGAGGCAGAGAGAGAGAGATTTTTCAAACATTATTGTAAGGAAATTGCTCACACAACCATGGGGGTTGGCAAGTCTGAACTTTCTAGAGCAGGCTACAGGTTGGAAACTCTAATTAAGGCAATGTGGAAGTCTCTAGTCCAAATTCCTCAGGGGAAACTGTCTGTCTGACAATTCCAGCAAGAGTCAATGCTGAAGTTCAGGCAAAAATTCTTCTTATGATATTTGGAAGTTCTAGCTTTTAAGACCTCCAACTGATTGGATGAGGGCAGATTCTGGATGAAAATCCTATCTAGGAAATAGCATCACAGTAACAAATAGCCCGGTGTTTGACTAAAAACTAGACACCATAACCTAGCCAAATTGACACATGAAATTAACCATCACACTTGGTATACCTGGCAATTTTTAATTAAATGTCCATTGTGTATAGAAAACCATATAGATAATGTGAGTTTCAGTTTCTGACTGATGTATGCTTCCTCCAGAGCGTATTTATTTCTAATTCTGGCAGGCAGTCAGGCTAGGGGAAGATTGCCCTAAGCCAATTCATTTATTGATCCTTCAACACCCGTGATACTGCTTCTCAGTCTCATGCTAGGGGAATATCCTCAGATTCCAATTAAGATTCAGCTAATTTGTGGCTAGTGTTAGGTCTTGTAAGTGTTGGTTTATTTCTGATGAGTACTTAATTCTTGAGTATATACCCAACCAAAAGCCTGGGGTTAAGGGTCCTTCTTCTTTGGTGGGTCCTAAAATCCAATTTTGTTTTCTCAGCCCCGTGATACTTCTAATATTTGTGATAAGCTTCTCAGTCTCTCAGCTGCTTATTGCTAATTGACAAATGGTTCAATGCTAAAAAGCAGTGCTAAATTTTTGGCCCACTTATCTGTATTCTTCTCCTCTCCAGGATCTTGGCTCCTCGAGTCCTGACTGCCTTGTTAGTTCTCCAGAGTCTTAATACAGATGAAAATGTATACCACACAGCTTTCCTTGTGATTCCTAGTGGGAAAATTAATTGATAAAAAGTAATCCACCACAGTCTGAATAAGAAGTTAATATACATGACTTAAGGGCTTAGATACATCCATTTATACCAACGAAGAGTCACAAATAAGAAAGGTAAAAGAAAACATATTTTAATGCATTCATTTGTTCTCTAAAAGCAGTAGATGAAAGAGTTATAAGAAAGTTTGTACCAGACTGAATGTGAATATGGAAAACATGTGATTGGGACAGGTATTTGAGTCATGTTAATGTATAAGAATAGGGGAATATTGGAGGTAAGAATGATTAGGAATATCTGTGCAGAAGAAATGGCTACTGATATGAATAAAATTAAGTAGACTTTGAACACAAAAGAAAAATTGGAAAATTATACTTGCTTAGACGCTTTTATTTTTCTAAGAAGAAAACAATCGTTTCAATATTTCAAAACATTATGTCTATAAGAGTTTGAGGTTTAAATTAGTAGACACCAGTTAAACTTAAAATCTTAATGCTTTATCTTTTCCAATAATCAGTCAAATTTGGCATTTTCCCCAATTTTCATTTCTCTTCTGTCCTGAATACAAGACTGGCATGCTGAATTTAATTGCACTCATCTTAATTACTTCTTGCTTTTTGACTCATTATTTGAGTTGAATAAGTCAAAATGTTAGAAGTGGGCAGAGAGTTTTGATAAGTGAAACTTTGAAAGCATGTGTTCTAGTTAGTGTGCTGAATTGGAGATTCTGAGTTAACTGAGGTCAAAATTTTTTTTTTGCATGATGTAAAAAAAATTTATTGAAGTATATCATTCATACATAAACAGTAAGTGTATAGTAAAAGTTGTGAACTTACAAAACAAACATGCATAACATCATACAGGGGTCCCATATATCACCCCACCACCACCTTGCATTGTTGTGAAACATTTATTACAAATTTTAAAGAATATCATCAAAATATTACTCCTAACTATAGTCCATATCTTACATTTGAGGTCAAATTTGATGCTACATATTTTTACGTATTTGAAAAGACACTTGAAAATGTATTTATTTCCCTTGAATATATTCTCTTCACTGCTTACCACAGTGGGGCCAACATATATAACTTACTGATATCTGATCAGAGATTGATATGCAGATGCTGAACTAAAATGTACTCCACCAGCCTATAAATGTTTGTCTATTCCTATGGAATATGGTGAGACTTCTAAATCCCTGATCAGTTTCTACATTGTTCTTGTATATATGTTCAAAAATTAGGAAGAAATAAAGATAATACATCTATGATTATGTGATTAATAAGAGTATACCTGAGTTTTTAGCATAACTGAAAAGAAGTAAGGGTCAACTTCAAAAAGAAATCTTTTATTGTTGATTGCTATAGGCAGAACAACAATCAGTTCATCTTTACATCCAATAGGACTGGATTATTAGACTGGAGTACAATGCATTTTTAAAAATTGGAATATTATTAAAAGTACTTCTTGATGATTAAATCTCTAACACTTGAGAACTTATCTATAAATCTATCTAGTAACTATTTAGGATATTTTGCTAGGGTCTAATGGAAGAATTGCCTTCATGGCAGTTGCCAAACAAATGACAATGCAAAAACAAAGAATTTTACTTGTATAAAACTAAGTGGATTTTACCTGTGTTTTGCAATAATTTGGCAATCTGCAGATTAAAAAAATTAACGAATATATACAGCCACTTCTTGTCAAACATGAACATAACTTAAAAAAATTCCAATGAAAAATAGAGAAATGTATGAAACAGGATAACAAGCTTAAAAGCAATGCAAAATCTTCATATTTTAAATCATTTTTCTTTGAATGAACTCAAATATTTCCAAAAGCAAGTGATTGTATGTGTGCTTTAGCACATTCAGATGGGGAGCAGTAGGACAAGATTAAAATATGCATACAGAATGTAAACAAGTATTACTCTGAGGAAATCTATAATTGCCGTGTTCTATTTACCATATATGCTGGATAGAAATGAAATGAAAACTCAAAATGAGGAATGTAATAATCATAAATATTTTTAAAGATTTTCAGATCAATAAGAGAAGGTACAATTTGGGGGCTAGCTTTTCATAAATCTGTTCTAATAATTGATGAGGATATTTTTCTTGTCATTGCTGTTGCTGTTACGAGTTCATATCTATGATACAAATTTATCCAAGTTCTAATATCTTATCCTTTTGTTATGCTTTGCACAACAGAGAATACAACCTTGTCTTTCCTTTTGAGAGTCTTATCTTTAGATTTGTCATTCTCATTGCATGAAGCATTGTTCGTATGAGTATCATGGTATCAATTCTCTTCAAAAATGCCCCCTTTTTATTCTACTGGCAATGGATAACACAGTATGGAATCTGTGCAAACGAAAACTCCAGAAACCGAATTCTCCTAGATGCTAACAGTGCTTCCCTCAGACTTATTGAGAAGGGTCCCAATTAACTTCCTCACCATGCTCTAACTAGACACAGGAAGCCATTTACCCACCAGCACTAGAGTAACAAAATTCCTTCCAAGAAGCAAACCAGAAACTATAGCCGGATTGTAGAATTGCCCAAATATTGGGTTCCCTGCCTTTCCACAGCACAAAATTAATGGTACCAGAGACTCCTTAAAAAGCTGACAACCCTATGGAGCAACAAAGATCAGGCTAAAAGTCATAGAGTTTCTGATAGAAGCCGAAGTTGAATTGCCATTTCAATTCCTCCCTCAAGAAAATTATCCGTTTAATCTGTATGGATCTCTTTAGAAAAAAACATCCTGTTGCTCAGATGATTGCAAGGGAGGATGAAATGAGCATTGTTTTTCTTCTTTTAAAATTACATCTGGTGCATTTTAAAACTTTTACTTCTCAGGTCTATCAGGGCTAGAAATTCCTGTAAGGGATATTTCCCAGGTTTTTATTAGGATTTGATTGGTCTCAAATAGGCATAAAGGCATAGAGAGTCCTTTAAAGCCAACAGAATGTGGGTGGGAATGGTTAGGGAAGTCACAGAGATCAGATATCTGTACCCAGTAGGCCCTTGCTTATCTTAATAAGACTTTTTTAAAAAACAATTTATTGAAGTATATCATTCATACATGAATATACATAAACTATAAGTGTTCAGTAAACATCGTAATCTTTAAAACAAACATGTATAACATCATGCAGGCTCCCACACATCACCCCACCACAAACACCCTGCATTGTTGTGAACATTTGTTAACAAATCCTGAAAGAGCATCGTCAAAGTATTACTACTAACGATAGTCCGTATCTTCCTCCTCTACACATTTTTTTAAAGGATTTATTTATTTATTTACTTTTATCCATTTTTACCCCCCCCCCGCACCCTCTGTTTTTGCTGTTTCTCTGTCCATTTGCTGGACAACTCTCTGTATCCGTTTCCTGTCCTCTCTTCTCATCCTCCTCCTGTCTTCACTGGGATTCGATCCTCGGAACCTCTGATGTGGGAGAGAGGCGTCCTACTCCCTGCGCCACCTTAGTTCCTGTTTTTTTGGTGCATCTCGTCTTGGCGCTCCCTTGTGTCACTCTCCTGTTACGTCATCATCTTGCTGTGTGGCTCACGGGGCCTGGAGGCTTACGCATGAGACCTGGTCGCTTACCCGGGGCCTGGCGGCTCACGCTCATGAGGCCTGATGGCGCACCTGTGTACAGGGCCTTGGTGGCCCACACACATTCTATATTTTTCTTTCTTTCTTTTTACCAGGAGGTCCTGGGGATCAAACCCAGGTCCCTCTATAAGGGAGATGGATGCCCAACCACCCGAGCCACATCCGTCCCCCTGCTGTATCTCTTAAGGTTGACCAAAGATACCCAAAGTTATAGTCTTTTCCCATACAGGATGGTCATATAATAAATCAGGCTTAGTTTATCACCAGCATTCTAAAAACCAGACCTAGGGAGAAAAACTAGTCTGGGGACACATGCATGATTTCTGTTATAACAAATTTTTAGCCTACCCTGATTACCACAAAATCAGGACAGCGAGAATATTTGCATTTAATAAGACTTTAATATCAGCTTCACTGTTACAAGAATCATTTATCTAAAATTCCAATTTCTTGCCAAATCCTCTTCCAAGGAAGGCCAGGGGCTAAATAATAACAAGCATGACTTAAATCAGTAGCACCAGTACCTTCCGAAGACTAGGGATTTTAGAATAGCCATATAAGCAAGAAAGGCAGTCAGGGCTTCACCTTTATTAATAAAAAAAGGAAAGAGATCCGATTACAGCAGCACTTTGCTACAGGAGCTCTTACAGAATATTGCAAAATATCTAATGTCCTAGTGCCCCTCCTTCAGTACTTTGGTGTATAGAGAAACCATTTACCACTGCTTCCCTGGGAGCCAAGTGCTT
The DNA here is from genome assembly GCA_029593785.1 of Cabassous unicinctus. NCBI lineage: Eukaryota > Metazoa > Chordata > Mammalia > Cingulata > Chlamyphoridae > Cabassous > Cabassous unicinctus. Next base: position 36,024 of record JAQZBX010001162.1, on the reverse strand, counting down.
ATTTGATATCAGTTCCTCACCCCTCCTCCTAGTTTGGGTCAGGTTGCAATATATGTTTTGTGGTTTTTTTTTTTAACTTTTATTCTTAGGTAAGAAAAGTAAAAATATTATCATATAGAGGATATACATATGGATGGCAGTTTGCTTTAGCACATAAATATGGCATGGATTTTAATCTGAAATTTCATATGCAGTTGACATAATACATACCCGATGCTCCTATGTAGCTTTACTTCCTGATTCAGTTTGTATCCACATCTGAAAATCGATTCTAACATTTTGGAAAAAAAATAGCTACCTGCTTTTGACTTCTGGGATCTATTCGATTACAGGACTGCTTTATGTTCCTCTAAGAGATATTTGTCTATATGGAGTCCTGTAATAAAGAAAGGAAATATTGTTGAAGTGCGTATTAAGATATTTGCAGTTATTCAGAGTGTTATGAAGGTGAAATTTTAATGGAATATCCAATTGTGCAAATAAAAATAACTAAAACAGTACATTTGATTTAGAGTATTGACAATCCTACATCCTTCCATAGTGACTAAAAATCAAAAGACATTTCTAAAATATTTTAGTCGAGGATATTTCTATTCCTGAGAACAGAAGGTAAGTGTTAAATTAGAAAAATCTTTCATGAATGGGAATTCAAAAAATAAGATGAAAAATAAAAATATTTAGTTTAATGCACTATTGTGAGGTTTTTTGCTGTAAAAAGCAAGTAATCAATAATCTCAGGATTCTACCTGAAAAAGGAAAATATGCTTGTGCATTCCATTTGGAGAAACGAAATGGAGAAATCTTTCAACCGGAGTGATGAACCTCTGTCTTTTGCTTTGCTGCTTCAATAAACAAAATGATACTAGCTGCTTTCTATGTTTGACATACCTGTGTCTGTCAGTGTCCGTTTCCTGCTTACCTCCTATAGGAATCAAAAATCCTGATAAACTAAAATTGCAGTTTTAATACCTGGAGACTTTAATGCAGTTGTAAGTTAAATAATGGTTATAAGCTTACTTTTCTAATGATATTAAAATGCAAAGATATTAGAGATGGTTTTTCATATTAAGAGTCTTCTTTTCTGGATCAGATACAGTAAACAAAAATCAAACATGCAGAAATATGTAATTTAAAATTTTATGTTGCATTTCGTTGAAATGTTAGCTGAATAATATTGCTTTGGCACATATGTTATATTCATGTCAATATGTTTCATATGCTAAAAAGATCTGTGCAAGAGTGCCTAGTCTTCCCTGTTTACAAAAGAACTAAACAGCTGCTTAAGTTCATAGAAGAAGTGAGGAATTGAATTAAGAAAGTTCTAGGACCAGATCAGATTTTTCAGTCACACTTAGCTAATGAGTTTTGTGGCCAGTAAATAAAATATATGTATGGGGAAAATATTCACTAGATGCTCTAATTAAGAAAGAAAAGCCATTTAACTGAACTAAATATCAGAAGGGTCCTTCTCAATCTTTCTTTTGTTTTTTTCTAAAGTTATGTTAAATTTCTTCCATTCAAATTCTTCTTTAGACTCCACTTTGCCAAGAAGTTAAACATAATTATGAGTGAACTCACTAAGTTACAGTGAAATTCATGAAATAATTATTAATTATAGGATTTGGCAAGAGGAAGAATCCTAAAGATTTTATGTAATGCTATATTCAAGCCTGGATTCTTAAATCATTTATGAGGTTTAAGACAATATGCAGAGCCAGACCAATGCAAGGAAAAGTTAGAGAGACATATTATAAGATAATTCCTTATTAACTTAAAGAAGCTAAACTCTTTTGAATAGTTCCAATACCAAATTTAAATGTATAATATCTTAAAATTTTCATTTCCATTTCTAATTTTGACCAAAACACTTTTCCCTTCTTTTCCACTCCCACCTTGGTAATTTCATTCTCAGTCAATTCCTTAGCAAAAAAGAGCCACAGTAGAGAAGGCAGCTCAGCAACAAATCATTCAGAGAACTTTGAAATTTTTCTTCATCAAAATGACCTCCATATGGCTGCTGTAGTTTCTGTAACTTATAATAATGCAGCCAATATATAATTATAAATACTTTTTAAAAGAATCTTCAATTCTATCAGAAAGAAGACATTGAATAACTTTTCTTTGTGCCTAAATATTACAAAGATAAAACTATTTGCACTATAAATCAAATTTGTTTGCAGAAATTTACCTTAAATATGTGCATTATAAGCATTACTAGTTCCTTTTTCCTTAATAATCAAGGGAATATTAGATTAACTTTTTCACAAGTATTCTGAAATAGGTAAAATGTATACAGCTATGAAAGGAGTGTTCTTATAAATTAAACCTATTCGGACATATTGGAAGGAAAAAACAGTAGCCCTTATCTTTTGATCTGAATAGCCATTTCTTTTTTGTGATTCTATAGGAGAGGATTTCCTAGCTGTTAAGTGCCTTTTTACTTCTCTGAAATGATCTTGGAAAAGGAGTGTTTGTGTCTTTTAGTTTATCTTGCTATAAGCCAACCTATTTCTACTTTGAATGCTTTGGTCTCATTGATTGTATCTGAGAACTTAATTACTACATTCTTTGAGTAGAAGTTCTGTTACCAAATTCTAAAAAAATGATGACAAGATAATTCTGTATGGGACTTCATTTGGTGTTATTATCCAATAAATCACAGAAATCCATCCATTTTCTAGAAAGTTTAGACTGGGAAAAATTGAGGAATTAAAAGATTAATGTTAATGGGGATATGGACATTCTTCATAATTTTTTATCATCAAATAAAAGTAATTAAAATGTTGATGGCATTATGATATGCATATATGGGTAGTGATTCTTCTTACAATATTTATTATTATCAATATTCTAACTATAAATCATGTACTTTATGTTTCCAATTTTTAAAACATTAATCAATAATAGCACACTTAAATTTGTTTTTATTTTCAGTAAATAATTCCATTCTACAAATGTAATTGATAGAAAACAATTTATCCTGTTTTATATATACAGATGAAAATGCTGCTACATACAGTGATTGGGATTTATTTGAAAATAAATCACTTCAATGATGGGAGAGAAAGCCCCAATGAGGAAATCATGAGGTGAAACCAGACAGAATTGTCCTATACAACAAAGGAAAATCTTTTAAGGATGAAGAAACTGTAATATAATGTGGCACTTGAAGGTACATTAAGATAAAACATCCAGGAGCCAGTAAATTTTTTCATGCTGTCAAGAGTATTCAACGGTACATATGAGCTGTCGTACTTCAGCCATCAACATCTAAAAAGCTTAGCATTTTAGAAAACAACTTTCCAATAGAAACAATTCAACTTCATACTTAGAGGCATATGGATACTAACAGATTAAGTAAAATAGCAGTTGTCTGTCTCTTAGACTTTACTATCTTTCCTCCATGACCCTTTTGACCCGAGCCCCAAAGCCTATAGTCTCAATGAAAGATAGAGAGAGAGAGACAGAGGGAGAGAGAAAAAGAATCAGAGAAGTCCAGAAACACTGCAAATCAACAGGAGTGTGTGGTTCTCAGAATTCTTAGTGATCATTTTGGCTTCTGTTAACACTGGGATTTATTATGGGTCTATCTGGGAAAAGAGAAGCAGAAAAGGAAAATATTGAGAGTGTGTGCTTATCACATTCCCCATATTATGCCTTAATTTGCAGGACCTTTTGGAACCACCTTTCGCATAACACATTAATAAGAGGTCATATTCTGTAAGGAAAGTAAAAAAAATCTAGGTGCTGAATTCCTATTCTTTTGAGCAGCCTAATCTCTCTCACCCCCATGTGAAAAAGCTCTGATAGACAAGATTATGGATTCTCTAAAGATTAGAGTTCAATTCTCTTTTGCTATTCTAAATTCAAAACTAGATACTGTATTAGATTGGTTGAGCTAAATATATTAATTCTACAATTTCCTTTATTTTGTAGGAATCTACTCTATATTCTTAAATATAATGGCTTATACCTTTATCAACATTAATCCTTCATTATTTTACCTATTATATTTTCTTCTCTAAGTCAAAGTTTTTCACACTTCTTGCTTGCATTTCATTGCAGTGTAGATTCACAATGCTAGCATTTATGGATAAAGTGCTCTGGTAAGATTTTTCCTTGAGGATTCCAATACAGCTGTTTTAAGGCTAAAACCTAATATAGGGAATGCTTAGGATATTTATGCAAATAAATGCTTGGTGGAAGTTTATAATATTTACTATGTGTACTGTGTAAGACAGAGTTCTTGTCTTCAAGAAGCTTATAGTTTATAGGGAAGAGAGATGAGAATTTTAATTACTTACAACTCAAAATGTCATCTATAGACTAGCACATGGGCATGATCCGGGAGCTTATTAGAAATGCAGAATCTCAGACAATAACCCAGACCTACAGAATCAAAACCTGCATGTTCACAAAATCTCCAGGTGATGTGTATGCACATTACAGTTCAAGAAACACAACTTGAATTTGAACCTGAGTAAGGTTACTGTCAAGATTTAGGAGAAACAGAGAGATGGAGAAGTTTAAACATAGGAAAGGGGCATCATGGAATGGAAACACCCTAGCTCCTGCACTTTGTTCTTTAAACAGAGGAGAGACCGTCACTCAGACACCTTTTACTAGCATAAAAATAAACATTCTTAAAGGAATATTTGTTTTTGAACGTTTTCGGTTTACATATAATTTGGAAACACAGTCATATTACTGTTGACAATATGTCAGTTTGACAGAAATATGATTATATGAATCCACATCAGAAAGTAATTTTAATTTTAATTTTATCCATCTTATGATTTTTAGAGGAATGAGTGACCACAGTGTCTTCTTAGAATAGCTTTGTTAGGAACTGCAATTCTTCAATTATGAGTGCAGGTCAGTGACAGCATGGGGAAGATTTCTGCCTCAGTATCTCATCCCATACCACATCTGAGTAGAACCAGTTCACATGAAAATAATCAGGTCCTTTGTAAATAGGACCTTTAAGTGAGGTTGCTTCAGTTAGGGTGTGGCACAGCTGACCCAGCATAGGCCTTAATCTTATTGCTGAAGTCCTTATAGGGAAGACCACACACAGAGAGAAAGCCAGAGGGAGCAGACAGAAGCTGAAAGCCATTTGTGACAGTTTGAAGCTGGGTGGAACCCTGAAAGTCATGTCCTTAAAGCTAATCATTCCCATGCATGTGCACCCATTATAGATGGGACCTTTTGATTAGATCTTGTTAAGGGACCTTCCTTTTGGTTAAGTCGCTTCATTAGGGCATGACTCCTCTTACTGGAGTTCTTTATAAATGGAGGAATAAAAGCTGCAGACACATAGGGAAAAAAGTGGCGAGATGGAGAGAGGTCTCAGAAGTCGATGATCTCAGGAGAGAGAAAAGTCACAGGCTTAAAGGACAGGGGAGAGATGAATGAACTGGCATTGCATCCTACCATGTGCTTGATGATTGACAGCTGCAATTTGGTGAGACAGCATCTCTTGATGATGCCTTGATTTGGACACTTTCATGGCCTCAGAGCCGTAAGCTTTTAACCTAGTAATTTCCCATTATAAATGCCAACACATTTCTGGTACTTTGCTCCCAGCAGCCTTTAGCAAACTGAAACACATTGGAACCCAGAAGTTAGAGGAGAATCCAGAAGAGGCCACCATGTGCATTGTCATGTGACAGAAAAGCCATTGACCAAGTATTGCCAACAACCAGTTCCAGAATGCCATAGTCTTTTGGGAGAAAAGATCACCTTGATGATGCCCTTAATTTTGGACTTCAACTAGCCTCAAAACCATGAGCCAATAAATTCCTGTTGTTTAAGCCAACCCAGTTCATGGTATTTATTTAGACAGTCAGGAAACTGAAACAGAAACTAAGGCATATTAAATGATTTAATGATGTTTGCAAAGCTTCACGTAGATGTGGGAACTGAAAAGGTCATAGCAACATATTTTAATCTGGTCTATTTGTACACATCAATACTTCAATCACTCTCCCTCTGCCTCTTTCCATTGCCTTCTCCATCCAGGACACAATGACCATGTTGATTGTGGCCAGGAGGGTATCCTACAGGGAACTGGGCATATCCTCTTTGGCTTTGGCGTCACATGTTATATTGCTATGTTCAAATGTTATTTTTTCCATGTGAAAGACCAAATTAGTTACTCCTTCTGAAATATCTTTCTGAATGTGATTGTAAAAATGATATGTAATAATCATATATAACGACTGACAAAAATGTCATTCATATAGATCTTTGATTCCATGGATAAGACACAGATACAAAAGCAGAAGCAAAGCCTTTAATTTGCAGAGTACACAGAGGTAGCACATTATTCTTAAATAAATCTTGCTTACACTTGAGAGTACTATATTTAATTGCTGTACACCCCAAAAAGCAAAGGTCTTTTGTGATACAATAATATCTATTATCTGGAGCCAAATTAAGAAAATAACGAGTATTCACAAAAGAAAAAAAAACTCTTGCTGGAACTTGATCCTGTTATTTTTATTAATACTTATTTGATCATATTAGGTAAAGACATTGTTTTACATTTGCACGTCTTTTTTACTTTTTATATATCAGCTTTCAGATCCAATTATGATTGAATAATTCATAGCATAGTTTATGTTTTGTGTCAGCTCAATTTAATTTTTCTTCTTAGGATGACAAAATTCAGGAGAAATGCTTGTATTAAAATAATGGACTTACCGAAATGTAAATACATTTTACATACCATATAAGAATATCTTACAAATTACTCTTGAGTGTTTTTTTCCCCAGGAAAATTTTAAATGTTTAAAGTAATTGAATAATACCTGCTATTTCTAAATATTCACTCCAATTAATTGCTTTCTGAATTGCCTTCCCATTATTACTTTTTGTAGGATTATTCCAAGCAGTGGCTTTTATTGTAAATACATTATTAGCATTTTTTTCAGGTAATACCATAGCCTTCATAAATCATCTTCTGCAAGTGCCAGTGATAACTTTTGTTAAACTCAACATTTACCTGTTTAGATTTAGCTAAGAACTGGTGCTTGTTCAGTTGGGGTCTATCCAGCGAAATGTAATTCACTTCAAGTATTTACAAAAGAGGAAATTTAATGCAGAGAATTAATTACACAGGTAATAGAATAGCTCAGAAGCCAAAATGATAAAAAAAAAAAAATAGAGTAATCTACAGATTAACAATATCAGGAATCAACTAATACCCTTAGGCTAAAGAATCAAAGAGAGGAAATGGTGCTTTGGAGGCCAGGATCTGGAGCTACCCTTGGACAATGGAACCATCTTGGGCGAATATGGTGGCAGCTGGAACCATAGAAGAGACCGGCTACTACTAGGAAAGTTTATTATTGGGGGGATAGTCCAGCAGCTTCCTTCCTTCTGCTATCTCATGTCATCCCCTCTCATTGGCTGGCCCCAGCCAGAAGTCAGCTGATATTGGAGCCTGAAATCCAGACTGCAGGGATGGGAAGGATGAGCAAGGAACAAGCCAACACCTGCACAATAACGATCCCCATCTTTATAAACACATATAAAAACTCATGTCATAAAAGCAATTTGTGACGGCAAAGATAAGAATGCACATATTGCCCTGAACTTAGCCCTCCTGAGAAATCTAACACCTGCATTTTTCACTCATCAAAGAGGGCAATGAATAGCAAAAGAAATCATAGCAGAAAGAGAATTATATTAATCAATGTAATTTCTGGCGAAAGGAGGCATGGAAATCTCTTAGCAAGTTATAGAAAGAGAACTACACTCTTCATACCACTGAATTGAAAACAAAGCTTCAGATGATAACTTTGATTTGACAAAGATACCTCAAATTGCTCAGGAAAATCTCTTTCTTTACAGTAATGTTTCAGGCTATTTAAAACAGAATCTCAGTCGAGGAACTAAACAAAGATGCTAGGATTGGACATAGAAGACAGATGAATTTGGCTGTTATCCACATGAGAATAGAAGCCAAAATTATGCTGACTAAAAATGGAGCCAAGCGATGTCATATAGATTTGAAAACCGTGTTATGCCAAGGAAGATGTTAATGTTTTTCAATTTTCAGGTTTAGTAAGTATCATAAGTTGTTTGATTTCTTAATCTAGTTTATATATCCTAAATATCTCTGCAAATTCGCAAGGCCCTAATTTTTTTTTTTCAATTCTAGATTTGGCAAGTCAGTCTAGATTCCAAGCCTGGTTAGAGAAGCAGTATGTTCCTGTATTTTGGTTCATTTAGGTATAACTTATTGATTTGTGACTCATATTTTTTCAGATGCTATTAACTCATTCAGTAAAAATATTCTAAAACTATAAATACTTACTGCTTAGATTAGCAATTGATTCTATCTGTCCTGGAACTATACTAGGATTTTACTGGAGGTGAAGAGATCAGGAATGTTTCCTATTCTCCTTTGTGCCCTGTAACTGAGATAAATAGCAAAGGTCATCTTTGGTTGATGTAACAATATAGAGCTACCAGCCCAAAGAAAAAATGTGGTGAAATCATTTGCAAGTGTGGAACTTGTGGGTGTACTTGTAAACATACTTATAAGCTCATATGCAAATGTGTATTTAGATATCTGAGGCCTATTAACATTACCTAATATTTTAAATATCTGAAATGTATTATTATATCATTTTATATCCTCAAATGGAAAATTTTTAAAGGTTGCCGTTATTTTCTACTGATGATAGGTAAAATAATAAAAATCTTTCAGAAGGTAAACCTCATAACATGCACCTGCATAATTGAACCACCACTTTGACCCAGAAAGGATTTCTGGAGAGTTGCGAAGGTATCTAAAATGGAACAAAGTAGCCATTTCTCACTCTACTTTTTTACCAAAAGTAGAGTGAGAAAAATGAAGTAAGTGGGGTCAGAAAGATATGCATGTGGCATGTGGATGTGTACTGGTATTTTTTTTTTTTTTTTGCTGTACTGGGAGCCGGGGATTGAACCCGGGACCTCGTATGTGGGAAGCCAGTGCTCAACCACTGAGCCACATCAGCTTCCCTGAGTTGGTTTTATCATTTGGTTTGTTTATTGTTTTGTTTTTTTGTTTGTTTTTTAAAACCAATTTTATTGATACATATTAATAAAGCATACAATTTATCCAAATGTATAATCAACGGTATCTGCTATTATCACATAGTTGTTCATTCACCACTTCAATTATTATTAGAGCATTTTCATTATTTCAATAATAAGAATAATAAACAAGAAAGAGACAAACAAATAAGAAAATTCCTCACCTCTCAATCTCTCTATGCTTCCTCCACTGTACATAGCTGCTATTTTTGGCTATTCTATCCAAAGGGTATAATCAATGGCTTTTAGTATAATCACAATGTTGTACATTCATCATCTAAAAAATTTTAGAACAATTTCATTACTCCAAAAAGAAAGACTCCACACCCCTTAGCATTCCTTCTTCAGACCTACATAACCACTAATCTCCTTTCATCTTCATAAATTGATTTATATTTTCATTTTATATAAATGGAATCATACAATATGTAGTACTCTGTGTCTGGTCTCCTTCACTTAGTATAAGTTTTTTTTTTAAATCTGATATTAACATTTTGTACTATTAACTTACATTTGTCCAGCTTCAAAGAAAAACAGTCTTATAAGCAATTCTACTCATATTCATATTTCACATAAAGTATTTATTTATAGTTCACATAATATATTTAGTTCATTATAAGGCAATCATACAGCTTTTGTCCTTTTGTGTCTGGCTTGCTTCACTTAATATAATGTCTTCCAGCTTCATCCATGTTGTCATATGTTTCATGATTTCATTTCTTCCTACTGCTGCATAGTAGTCCATCTTGTGTCTACTCCATGATTTGTTTATCCATTCATCAGTTGATGGACACCTGGGTTGTTTCCAACTTTTGGGTATCGTGAAAACACTGCTATGAACATCAGTGTGCAGATATCTATTCGTGTTACTGCTCTCAGTTCTTCTGGGTATATACCTATCAATGGTATTGCAGGGTCCCATGGGAAGTCTTTTTCAACTGCCTTAGGAACTGACAAACTGTCCTCCACAGTGGCTGTATCATTCTACGTTCCCACCAGTAGTGAATAAGCGTTTCTATCTCTCCACATCCTCTCCAACATTTACAGTTATCTGACTTCTTAATAGCGGCCAGTCTAATAGGTGTGAAATGATATCTCATTGTAGTTTTGATTTGCATTTCCCTAATTGCCAGTGATGTTGAAAATTTTTTCATGTGTTTCTTCACCACTTGTGTTTCTTCTTTGGACAGTTGTCTTTTCAAGTCTTTTTCCCATTTTTTAATCAGATACTTTGTCTTTTCATTGTTGAGTTGTATGATCTCCTTATACGTCATGGATATTAAACCCTTATCAGATATGTGATTTCCAAATATTTTGTCCCATTGAGTTGGCTGCCTTTACACCCTTTTGACAAAGTCCTTTGAGGTGCAAAAGTGTTGAATTTTAAGGAGGTCCCATTTATCTATTTTTTCTTTTGTTGCTCATGTTTTAGACTTAAGGTTTAAGAAACAACCACCTAACACAAAATCTTGAAGACGTTTTCCGATATTTTCTTCTGGGAGTTTTATGGTTGTTGTTTTTATATTTAAGTCCTTGATCCATTTTGAGTTAATTTTTGTATAAGGTGTGAGATAAGGGTCTTCTTTCTTTCTTTTGCATATGGCTATCTAGTTCTCCAGCACCATTTGTTGGATAGACTGTTTTGGCCCAACTGGGTGGGATTAACAGCCTTGTCAAAAATAGCTTGAGTGTAGATGTAAGGGTCAGTTTCTGAGTTCTTGATTCAGTTCCATTGGTCAATCTCTCTGTCCTTATGCCAGTACAATGCTGTTTTTTACCACTGCAGCTAAGTAATATGCTTTAAAATTAGGAAATGAGAGTCCTCCAACTTTGTTCTTCTTTTTTTAAAGACATTTTTTGTTATTTGGGGCCCTTTACCTCCCAAATAAATTTGATTATTGGCTTTTTGATTTCCACAAAAAAGGCTGTCGGGATTTTTATTGGGATTGCATTGAATCTGTAAATCAGTTTGGGTAGAATTGACATCTTAATGATATTTAGTCTTCCAATCCATGAACATGGAATGTCCTTCCATTTATTTAAGTCTTCTTTGGTTTCTTTTAGCAATGTTTTGTAGTTTTCTGAATACAGGTCCTTTATGTTGTTGGTTAAGTTCATTCCTAAATATTTGATTGTTTTAGTCGCTATTATAAAAGGAATTTTTTTTTTCTGATTTTCTCTTCAGATTGCACATCGGTAGTGTATAGAAACACTTAGGGAGGGACTGGGTCTCTGTCCATGACTTGATTTTTGCACATTACCCTTGTATCTCACCACTTTGCTGAACCCATTTATTAATTCTAGTAGCTTTTTTGTGGATTTTTCAGGATTTTCTAGATATAGGATCATATTATCAGCGAATAGTGAAAGTTTTACTTCTTCCTTTCCTATTTGGGTAACTTTTATTTCTTTGCCTAGCCTAATTGCTCTAGCTAGAACTTCTAGCACAATAATGAATAATAATGGTGAAAGGGGACATCCTTGTTTTGTTCTTAATCTCAGCAGGAAAGCTTTCAGTCTTTCACCATTGAGTACAATGTTAGCTGTAGGTTTTTCATACATACACTTTACCATATTGAGAAAGCTTCCTTCTATTCCTATCTTTTGGAGTGTTTTGATCAAGAAAGGGTGTTGTATTTTGTCAAATGCTTTTTCTGCATCAATTGGGAGGATCATGTGATTTTCTTCAATTTATCAATGTAGTTTATTACACTAATTGATTTTCTTGTCTTGAACCACCCTTGCATACCTGGGTAAAACCCACTTGATCGTGATGTATAATTCTTTTAATGTACTTTGGGATTCTGTGTGCAAGTGTTTTGTTGAGCATTTTTGCATCTATATTCATTTTAGATATTGGTCTGTAATTTTCTTTTTTTGTAGTGCCTTTATCTAGTTTTGGTATTAGAGTGATGTTGGCTTCATAGAATGAGTTTGGTAGCATTCTTTACTGTTCAATTTTCTGGAAAAGCTTGAGCAAGATAGGTATTAATTCATCTTTGAATGATTGGTAAACTTAACCTGTGAAGCCATCTGGTCCCAGGCTTTTCATCTTTGGGAGGTTTTTGATGACTGTTTCAATCTCTTCGCTTGTGTTTGGTTTGTTAAGGTTTTCTATTTCTCCTAAAGTCAGTGTAGGTGGTTCATGTATTTCCCGGAATTTGTCCATCTCGTCTAAATTTTCTAGTTTTTTGGCATAGTTGTTCACAGTATACTCTTATGATCTCTCTTATTTCTGTGGGGTCAGTGGTAATGTCCCCCCTTTAATTTCTGATTTTATTTATTTGTTTCTTCTCTCTTTCCTTGTCAGTCTAACTAAGGGTTTGTCAATTTTGTTGATCTTCCCAAAGAACCAACTTTTGGTTTTGTTGATTCTCTCTATTGTTTTTTTTTTCTCGATTTCATTTATTTCTGCTCTGATCTTTACTATTTCTTTCCTTTGGCTTGGTTTGTGATTAGTTTGCTGTTCTTTTTCTAGTTATTCCAGGTGTACAGTTAGAACATCAATTTTAGCTCTGTCTTCTTTTTTAATGTAAGCATTGAGGGCTGTAAATTTCCTCTCGGCACTGCTTTTGCAGTGTCCCACAGGTTTTGGTATGTTATGTTCTCATTTTCATTCATCTCAAGATATTTGCTGAATTCTCTTGCAATTTTTTCTTTGACCCACAGATTAAGAGTGTGATGTTTAATCTCCATATATTTATGTATTTTCCCTTTTTCTGTCCATTATTGATTTCCAGGTTCATTCCATTATGATCAGAGAAAATGTTTTGTATAATTTCAATCTTTTCAAATTTATTGAGACTTGTCTTGTGACCCAACATATGGTCAACAAATGCATGAGCACTTGAAAAGAATGTATATCCTGCTGCTTTGGTGTGCAAGGCTCTATAGATGTCTGTTAGGTCTAGTTCATTTATCATATTATTCAAGTTCTCTGTTTATTTATCCTCTGTCCATATGTTCTATCCAATGCTAAGAGTGGTGTATTGAAATCTCCAACTATTATTATAGAGACATCTATTTCTCCCTTCAGTTTCGCCAATGTGTGCTTCATGTATCTTGGGGCACTGAGGTTAGGTGCATAAATATTCAGGATAGTTATTTCTTCCTGTTGAATTGCCCTTTTTATTAATATATAATGACCTTCCTCCTCCCTTATAATAGTTTTGCATTTAAAATCTATTTTCTCCAATATTAGTTTGGCTACTCCAGGTCTTTTTTGGTTACTATTTGCATGGAATAGCTTTTTCCAATCTTTCACTTAATCTGGTTGTGTCTTACATCTGAGGTGAGTCTCTTGTAGACAACATATAGATGGGTCACATTTTTAAATCTATTCTATCAGTCTGTGTCTTTTGTCTGGGGAGTTCAAGACATTAACATTCAATGTTATAACAGTAAAGGCATTAGTTACTTCATCCATTTTGACCTTTGGCTTTCTGTTGTATCATACTATAGTCTATCATTTAACTTTTTCTAATATTCTTCATTTCTATACTCTTTTCCAAGTCTCTTGCCCTCGTTTTTTGTTGTTGTTGTTGTTTGTTTGTTTGTTTGTTTGTTTTCCTTTCAGGCACTCCCTTTATTATCTCTTGTAATTCTGATCTTTTGGTAACATATTCTATCAGTTTTTGTCTGTGAAGACTTTGAACTCCCCTTCATTTTTGAAGGACAGCTTTGCTGGATACAGAATCCTTGGCTGGAACTTTTTCTCTTTCTATACCTTAAGTACATCATACCACTTTCTTCTCTCCTCCATGGCTTCTGATGAGAGGTCAGCACTTATTTTTATCGAGTTTCCCTTGTTTGTGATGCTTTGCTTTTCTCTTGCTGCTTTCAAAATCTTCTCTTTATCTCTGATATTTGTCATTCTGGATAGCAGGTGCCTTGGGGTAGGCCTATTCATGCTTATTCTGTTGGGCTGCATTGTCCCTCTTAGATAATGATATTTACGTCTTTCATAAGGGTTGGGAAATTTTCAGTCATTTTTTTCCTCAGATATTTTTCTGCTCCTTTTCCATTTTCTTCTCCTTCTGGAATGTCGATAATGCATATGTTTTTGTGTTTCATGTTATCATTCAATTCCCTGAGACCCTATTCTGTTTTTTCCATTGTCTTCTCTTTCCATTCTCCTGTCTTTTCCAGTTCAGATGATCTGTCTTCAAAATCACTGTCTTCAAGCAGTTTAAATCTGCTCTTATGTGACTCTAATGTATGTTTAATCTCATCCATCATGTCTTTCATTCCCATAAGGTCTGTTCTTTTCTTGGCAGACTTTCAAATTGTTCTTTATGCTCACCCAGTGTCTCCTTAATATCCTTTAACCCTTTAGTCATACTTTCTTTCAATTCTTTAAAATGATTTAGGAGATTGTATGATTATCATTGATTAATTGTCTTAAAACCTGAATCTCTTCAGGATATTTGGTTTGTTCGTTTGGTTGGGCCATCTCTTCCTGTTTCCTAGTATGGCTTGTAATTTCTTGCTGATATTTAGGCATCTGATATGTAGGTGAATTTACTCTAATGGCCAATTTCTCTCTCTTGCCTATTGTGAATATTTTTTCACAGCTCTTTGATATTTGGTTCAACTTATCCTAAGTTTAAAAAATTTTCCAGCTTAAGTTATCAAAATGGTGCCAGGGACTCACTAATGGGGCACAGACTTTCTCCCAGGGGTGGGGCAAAGAGAGCTCTAAGAGCCATTTTTGTCCATGTAGTTTCCAGACCGGCCAGCAGATGGTGCTTGTTGGTGCACCTTTTTCACAGAGGTGTATCTCTCTTGGCTTTCCTTTGTTTTTGTCTGGCCAGAGCAGAGATTCAAAGTGTTCTTCACTGGCTGAATTCACTGAAGAAAAGTCCGGACTCCCTCTCCTTTTCCCTTGTAACAGCTGGCAGGGAGGAAGACATCTGCTCCCTTCTCAGTCAGCTGCAATGCACCAGGGGTTTTACCCCCATTGAAGATTTCTAGGGTGGGAGAGTGGAGCCCTTCCCAGCAGCCCAGAGGTTTAGTAACTCACAATTTGTTTTTGCCTTCCTCATCTCTCTGTCCCTCACCCTCCTGGGAGTTGTGAACCACTGTCCTGATCTGCTGTCCCCCAAAGTAGGTTCTTCAGGCAGCTTTTGGCTCTTTCTCTGTTGTTTTTGTGAGAGTGCTGAGCCTTATTGGCCTAATCTGATGCCATGTTCCCATGACAATTTTTTGTTTTATTTTTTCAGGAGGCACTGGGACCTCCCATGTGGGAGGCGGGTGCTCAACTGCTTGAGCCACATCCTCTCCCTGGGATTTGTTTTTAATGTAACAGGATGAAAAAGTGTACCCAAGCACATTAAATGTTCAAGTTATATAAGGTGTTGATGATGACAATAATATATACTAACATATTTTGCAAATATTATATAATGATTTACATGCGTAATGTATTATAATGATCTCATTTGAGCCTAAAACACCCAGAAAGAAAGAAAAACATATATTTATCTACTATTTATTGTCAATGTTTCTAAAATCAGAAAATCTTTAGTATTTTTCTTAAAATATACTTTAAGTCTTTTCTTTCTCTCCTGAATTCTCTGTTGTTAATTGGGCTTTCTTACTATATTCTATTTCTATAAAATTAAAGGCACTTCTCATTGATTGGATTCTCCAATCTAGTCTTATGTCACCTTCTGAAACTTATCTCCTGATTTCTATTTCTTATCAAATCTCACTTGTATAAACTTTATCAGTTCACACCCCTGGTACCATCACACAGTCCAGTTTTCCTACTTCTGCTTCCAGACCTCAGAACATTACTGGTTCAGTCTATACTCTTAACTTCTTGATTTGTTCATCCTTAATACCATCCTATCTCATCCTTTATATTCATTTCTCCCAGCTCTCACCTTTCTGCAGCTCCAATCCCTGATGAATTCCACATTGGGCCAATTGTGTGAACATACTGCCAACAAGCTCCTTAGCATTCTGTCACTCTCAGGGATCTGGGCAAGATGCCTTTCAGTTTCATTCTACATACTTTTCTTTATTTCCAAAACATAAATTCTTATTTCTTTGCTAATGACTCCAAAATCACCAAGTCTATTATATTTGGTTCTCTTGACCTCCATACATATTCATTCATTCAAAAAATATTTACACAGTGCCTACTGTGTGCTAAGCTAATTGCTAGGTTCTGGGAATACCATGATTGCAAGGGGTACTTTGGTGGTGAATACAGACAATAACTATGGAAGAAAATAAATAGACAAAAGTATTCTCAGATTTTTATAATGACTCTAGAGTGGGGTAGAGAAGAAAGAGCCAGCAAAGAAGTGTTAGAAGGAGCATCCATTGACACACAAGGAAACCAGAAACGTGTTACCTCATGGAAATCCAGAAAGGAGAATGTTTCAAGAATGAGGAAATAGCCAACTGGATGAAATATATTGAGTGCTGCTGAGTGCTCTGGAAAATATTTGGTTGGCTACATAGATACCTCCACTTGGATGACCCATAAATATATCCAAATTTTGGAGTAATCCTTGAGTCCTCTCTACACCCCACATTTAATCTATCAGGAAATTCTTTTGACTCTACTTTCAAAGTATAAATTAAATCCAACCTCTTCCCAGCACTTCCACTGCTACTCTTCTCACCACCATCATTGCTCAAATGGATAATTACAGTACCTTCTAAATGGTCTCCATCTTTACATCTTTCCCCCTCTTTGGCCTAGGCGCAACACAGAATGACTCAGCTAATAGTTGATTCAATTTATCCATTCATAAGCTCTCATTCAGAATAAAAACCAAAGTGGTTACCATGGCCTACAAGACTCTACATGATCTGACACCTGCCATGTTATTTCACTGAGTCCTGTTTTCTATTACTTTACTCCTCATTTTCTTTTTCCAGCCACACTGGCTGTCTTAGAACATACAAACCAGCCTCTCATCTCAAAGCTTTTCCAAAATCAGCCATGAAAAGCTATTCAACAGCACTAGCCATTAGAGAAATATAAATTAAACCACAATGAGATATCTTTACACACCTATTAGCCAGGCTGAAAGAAAAAAACAGTGCCACTACAAATGCCTGCAAGGATGCTGAGAAACTGGTGGGAATGTAAAACGGTACAGGCACGGAGGAAAACAGTTTGATGGGTTTTTTAATATAAAATTAAACAACTAAACATGCAATTACCGTACAATCCAGCAATTACACCCTTGGGCACTTATCCCAGAGAAATAAAATATTATTTCCACACAAAAACCTGTACATAATTGTTCATTAGCAGTTTTATTCATAATAGCCCCAAAGTGGAAACAACATAGAAGTCTTTCAACAGATGAACAGTTAAACTGTGGTATATCTATACCTCAAAATATTACCCAGAAATAAAAAGGAACGGACTAATGCTACATGAAAAAAACTTGCAGGAATCTCAAGGGAATCATACTGAATGAAATTTAAAAAATGCCAACCTCCTAATGTTACAATGTTAATAATGTAACATTCCATTTATAAAACATTCTCGAATGACAAAACTATAGAAATGGAGGCCAGATTAGTGATTGCCAGAGGTTGGAATGGAGGCGATAGCAGGAAGGCAGCCCAAGGGATCCTTGCTGAGATGGAGCTGTTCTGTATCTTGACTGCAGTGCTGTATATGTCACCTTACCCATGTGATAAAATTGCATAGAACTAATTGTGGGGGCCACACACACACACACACACACACACAATTACATGTAAATTGGGGTAATCTGAATAAGATTGATGGATTGTATTAATGCCAAATTCCTGATCATGATTATTGTACTACTGTTGTACAAGAAGTGCCGAAAGGGGAAATTGGGTAAACATTACATAGGATATCTCTGTATTATTTCTAAAGACTTCGTATGAATCTACATTTATTTCAAAATAAAAATTTTAATTTAAAAAGCCTTTTTAATTGTGAAATATAATTACATACAGAGTACATGGAATCATAATGGAAAGATTATTATTATAAAACAAATACTCATAAGACCATCACATAATCTAAGTAATAAAATATTGTCAACAGCCCAGAAGCTTCCATGATCCACTGCACAAACACTCCCCATTCCCTCCCAAAGTAACCACTATTTTGAACTTTATAATAATTACTTCCACTTAAGCATGAATTCCTAAACACTATCAGGTAGTTTTTCCTCTTTTTGAACTTGCTTAATATTCACTCATGGTTGTTACATGCAGCTATAGTTTGCTAATTTTGGTTGCTGTATTTATTCTATTATATGAGTTTACCACAACTAATCTGTTATTACAGACATTTGCACCTAGTGTCTTTCAAAATTCCTAGTGTCTTTCAAATTCTTGCAATATGGTAACGGAGATAATCAACTTACAATGGAGTGTGAAATAAAAAAATAGAGCACTAAGATCAGAACATGTGTCCTTGTGTAGATAAGTGTATGAATATATATAATCAGCATAGCCACAGTATTTTCTAGAAATCATTCACAACTTTAAAAAGCTAAAATTCTTATAGTGACTATTGCTATTAAAAGAGGACAACATTGTAACACATTGATAAAACTATTTTTCTTTTACTGTTCCTCAATACTATTACTTTTAAAACCTGAGAATTACATACAAATGTGGACATAACATTTTAATGATCATAGCATTTCCCTTTTTAAAAATTCAGATTTTGTCTATTCTTAAAAATGATTTTGAATTTATGCAAAATGTAACCTATTTTAAGTAGATCTCACATTAAAATATTCAAAATAATGTCAAAGCGTCAAATAGTGTTGCTGTTTCTGAGTTTTATTAATCTTGAAAAATGTAACCTACAATTACTTGCAAAGAGATGACCATCCTAAAATATCTGCTTTCAATGTTTGTCCTTCTCTCTTTTGATTTGCTTTTCCAGAAAATATGAGAAGAAATTAATTCTGTGCAATTTATAACTGCATCTCAAAAAAGGATCTTTGATGTATTAAATCAAGGTCCTTTCCAAAAATCCTACCTCTGCTAAAATGTGGTCTATCTCTCCTTAACTGAGTATGGTATCAAAATTAAAGGCAAAAGTCATTCTGTATATTCCTGAATATAGAACAAAACTGCTCTTAGGTCCAGAGTGCACCCTAGTAGAGTCAGTGGTTCCTAACATCTGATAATATTGGGGAAATATTTGATAACAGTACTGACAATCACTGAGGAGGGTGCAGTGAAAAGGGTACACTTTGCCACATATGGTGGGAACTGCCCCCTATTCAGGGCTTCTGGAAATTGATATGCTCCCAGATTGACAAAATTGCAGGGTGTGATCTCCCTCTGGAGTCCAGGGAGTTTCCTCTGGGAGAGACTGGCGCTAAGACATATGTGTCAGGACACTTGCAGAGAAGAGGGTGAACGGGCGAGAATGATATAAGTTGTCTGATGGTCACAGAAAGTGAGATATTCTCCATCTTTAACGGGTGTGGGCATCCTGCGTGCAGGAACATTATCTGATCATGTCAGTGTAAATGGCCACCCAAGAGCACTGATGTTCCAAAACAAGAGTATTAGGCACCAAAACTGTTAGAAACCGTGTCTTTACTCCTACTCATGCCTGTAAGCTGTACATTAACATGCTAAAAGAGAATGTTTAAAAAGGATGTATTTAGGGGAGGTGGATGGAAATATCCTAAAGCATATTTACAAAGAACTATTCTTTTTCAGTGTTCACTATTATTCTCAAATGGAAATATTGAAGGGAAAAATAGTGCTATTCAGAGTTCCTCAAAAATAAGTTTAACTGTTTCTACGGAAAAATGGCACTTGTTATTCTGGCAACCAAGCGGTGTTAAAATTAAAAAGAAAGTTATATATATTTTATATGTGCGTGCGTGTGTATATATGTCATGTATTGCACATAGAACAAGATTGCTACAAGAAAGTCTACAGAGATCCAAATGTTTTTATTGTGAAATTCTGTGGGAATGACAGTACTCCAGAGAATCTTATTCCCAGCAGAAAAGGGTTAGGGACAAACTAACAGAGCCAGATAAAGGCAATGCCAAACCAAACACAAAAACAAAAAAGGAGGCATGCACACGAGCAACTAAAGAGAAGTGCTGTTGAAACTTAGACATATAGTGAGGCAAGTTCTGTTTAGGAAGATAATCAAAGATAATTGTTGCCTGTTAGTTACGGTTTACTATAAACTGATAACACAATTAAAAGCTGGACTTTTAGGTCTGTTTCCCTCATCCTCAATTACAACAGAGTCTTAAGAAAGTTTAATTGTAAATATATACACCCATAAACACACACACATAGAAACATACATATATGCATACTCACATACATATACATACATATATATACTATATTTTTAAATATAGAATCTCAATGTTTTGAATTTTAAAAATATTAAAATTAATTTTCTCAGAATAGTTGGAACATAAGGTACTCCAATTAAGTAAATGCTATATTTGGCTTAACCGAGATTTATTTTATATAATGTGTGATGCATTCAATTTAAATGCTGTGTGGTAAATAAACACAGTACACTCATTTTCCCAATATCCTTCATTATTTTTCTTTTTGGGTTATTTAGAAGGTGCTGAAATGCCTTTCAGTAAATATAGGTCATCGGAATAATTACTTTTTAATATATTTTACTATGATAAATAAAGTAATATTAATAAACATTAAAACAGCATGCTATTTAGGGTTTAAAATTCTAATTTACAAAATTAAAAGAATGGTTGCATTATTAAGCTTTCTGTTTGAAATTGGGCCATATACAAATGTCAGCTGTTTAGGAAGTGGTTACTTAACTTCAGATTGTCCAAATTCCTACCCTTAATATTTTAGTTTTTTCTTTCTGTCTTTGACTATTTATTACCTTGTCACAACATCTATTACAGAAGAATCAGGACTTTTTAAAAAAAATAAAATAAATAATATTTGCAATATTTGGGCACTATTATATTCCCCATTTTGCAGATGAGAAAACTCAGTTCTGGGCATTTAAGTGACTTTCCCAGAGGCACAAAGCTAATAAATGGTAAAGCCCTAAAATATCAGGACTGACTAAAAAGATAATGTTTTTCTTGTCCCACAAAAAAATTTTATGCTAATTTGATAGTTTAAAAGTTTAAGTAAAATGGGTTTCTCTAAGTAATAATGAAATGTGCCTGGACCAAGGACATTTCTAGAGACTTTGTATTTCCAGCAGAGTCAAGATATAGTCATCACAGAAGAGACAGCAGGAGGCAGGATTTGAACCCAGGCTCTCAGGCTCTGGAGTTTGTACGTTTAAACCCTGTGACAGTATGCTTTTACAACTAGTCAGTTTTGCCAGCAACTGGAAATGTTATTGAAGTGGTTGGTGAAAAAATCTTTACGTTATTGGTTAAACTTAAATTTGTGACTTCTCCCTGCACTAAAAGAATCCTATTCCTTTTGTACCACAGACTATTGGCAATCAGCTTACCAGAAGTGAAGAGGGAAATTAATAACATAGCATTAATAAAATTCTGCTAATCCAAGTAAATGAGGTGTTGGTACAATGTGATACTACCATAAATAGAAATAATCAAGGAAATGCCCTACATAATTTGTTCTAAAATGTAGATTATTTAAAAAATAAAGAAATGAAGTTTTATTACTTGAGTAGTGACTACAAGTGGTTTAGGATTAACTAATAGATAAAAATGAGTTATAATTATGATAAAAATTGGATGAATGTAAATGGTATCTGTAAAGGTCTTAAAAATGGTTTATTCTCCTAATTAGATAACCGTTTCTCTACTTTTATTAATTAAACCCTGAATTTGCTCTACAAACCTGTCTTAGTCTATTCATATACAGGTAGCCCAAGCTCACACTATACTAAATTATAAGTTCCAAATCAAGATTCAAATTAGCATTTTTTAACTGCCTTAACATAAATATCATATAATACACATCAAGAAATGCTGATCATTCTTTAGCTCTTAGAAGAAAGAAACTCAATCAAACATGGTATAATGATGCCCCTGGATAATTATAATGAAGTAATAACTGACCTTAGCCGTGTACTAAACTGTGACATCTTGAATTCGGTTGCCAACATAAACTACAATTACCAAATCACTCTGTGGTTTAGAAAATCAAACCATATTCTTTCCAGCTATTCTTCTGTCTTGGCATTACCTTCTAAATTTCAGGCTTATCCAGGTCCGCTGTGGTGTAGCAACTGCCACATTTATTGACAAGCAAATATTTTCTGATCTGTTGCCACAAAGGAAGGATCACCCAAACTGGGAGGCCAGATTAAAAATTGAAATCCTGTCAGATGTCCAATTCTCAGCATGACTTATTATTTTGTATTGTCGTTTTCTGTACCCACAGAGTTAAGTCTTGTTAATTTTAGCACATTTAAAAGAATCCTAAATCATGGGTTTAAAACTAATGGAGCTGAACAGACATTTATTTATCCTGCAGTACAGGCCAATAAACAATTTTATGTCTCTAAATGCTAATTTGGAAGTTTGAAAGTCGAAGAATGTATTGCTAATTTTAAGTAAAGCAGATTACTTCAAGTAGACAGAAAAACAAACATACACATTCCGAGAATATTCCTACGTGATCCATCTGATGCCCATTTGTACTGATGAGAAATAATAGCAAGTAGAAAGCTTCAGTTCTTCAGTTGACATTTAAGATGGAGGCCCTTGGGGAAGGCGAGAAGAAGGCAAGAAATTGTGAGGCCTCACTCCCTTAGGTCTGAAACAAAATTCACATCCAAACACATGATTTGGAGATGGTGGTCCAAGGGTCCGTCATGATTTACCTGGTACAGTGAACCCTTCTGCCTGTTTATACTTAAATCTTCTCTTTTTGTTTCTAGTGTTCATTTCAGTCAAATAACCTATCAAGATTAAAAAAAAAAGACAGTGAACATTGATTCCCTTAAATGGCGCTCTCAGAAAGTCGAGAATTTACCAAGTCAGGCACATTTTCAGTCTTTATAAGGAAAGCTTTAATTTACAATCACTGTGAAACCCCATGATACACTAAAATAGTACATTGTCAAAAGTACCAAACTATTGGGAAAGAGATGTTAATGTGATGATATTTCTATTTTTAGTCTATCCCTACGTTGCAGTCCTATAACACCTTTCTTCCAAGGAGATCAGGGAGCATTATATTTAGAAAAAGAAGGAAACGCAAATCGAAGTGAAAGTTTCCCCAGAATTATATTGAAAAGATTAAGAGTCATAGAAGAAGAGATAAAGGGCATTAGAAAAAATAGAAGCATGAGCAATCGGAATTCATGCAGGCCCTGGCGAGTTTTCTGACTTGCATGTGCTGCTGCTGCTGCTATCATTTCTAAATTTAACTGAAAGGATAGACAATAGGTGCTGTCCCAGGTGGACCTCATGGTTGGTCCAGTCTAGTACGTCTTGATTTAGCATCATAATTTGACTAACCCTATCGTTACCCCAGGGTCACTAGGGCTCAGTTTGTACATTCACCTTGGGGAATTATAAAATATCCAGGCTTGTCTTCTGAGTTTTATTTTGTACATGAAGTTTTAGTTTGATAACAGTGGGGCAGAGGGTTGCTCAGAGAGTACTTTGCAGCTGTTTCAGACATCTTCAGTATATCTTTATTTGGGTAGTTCTCAGAAGTGATGGGCTTTGTGCCAGTATTTGAATACGGTAAAGGTTTTGTGAAAAAGATGCCACGAAACTTACATGAGTGTTTATTATATTTATAATATCTTTTGAGAAAACAGATAATAAAGAAAAGCTTCCAACAATTTTGTAACATTTATACCCAAATTTAATTTTCACTTATCCAATAGTATCTATACTAAACAGAAAAATAGTAGCACACAGACATGGAATCTGAATTCATAGGGCCTGTGTTCAAATCATGGCATATTAAGATCCATTAATTGCTATCTCAACGACCTTGGGCAATTTATTTAACCTCTCTATCTCTCAGCTTCTTAGTTCAAGTGAGCTTTGAAAACACTACCAACCTGATAGGCTGATATGAGAATTATTATGTGGCACAGAGAAATAGTTAAGTAAATTTATCTATAAAATATATGGGAGGCATTTTATATTCAGTCTACTGACTCCAGTGCAGGAATGTTTCAATCCATTGGCCCTTGAAAACACTCCATACCCTTCCTCCAGGGGCCAGCTTCTCATAGATTGAGAATCATGGCTTTCCACAGGAAGTGTTGAGACAAACCCTGACATGAGTGGGAATTTGTAGGGATGTCCTGAGAGCTATTAAAAGGAGTCAAGCCACTATAGTGGGCAGATCTTGAACACTGCAGAGTTGCTTTGTCTAAAATGAACCTACATATGCTGGTGCATAACCACAGTGAAGAAACAAATACAAAAACAGTAACACTCCCCATATCTATCTTCCACTCAGTAACATTTTGCAGGATTCCAAAGTCACAGATTCATCTGTTGTACTGCACAGGATTGCAAAAAATTGTTAAGTAGGAGTGAGATACATTAAAATATCAAGAATTATGTCAGTTTGATTTCTTAAGATAAATAGAAAACATGGATCAAGAACTGGGCCACATTGCAGGTGACACTTCAGGACTCTTTCATATCTCTGCCATGTGTGCCCCCTAAAGGCAAGACAGAGAGTACTGGGACAGACAACCAAGTTGAGTGGCCGTGCACACCCCAATAGAAGGTGCTAAGGATTTGGGGCTTGCCCTTAGGCTCTGCACCATGCCAGCATGAAGTTGATCTCAGGCAGAACAAAAAATGGCAATATAGCCTCCAATTTGTATCAGGCACAGGAAATTTCATGTATTTAATGAATCACATTGTATTTAATGAAATTTCATTGTATTTAATAAACAAAGCAATACTGATGCTGAGAAGGAGACCTGAGCTGATTCATAAAACATGTTCCATGAGAAGGTATTTGTTGAAACAGGTAAGGAATGCAAATGAATATACTCACTTTCCTCAAACCCTCAGCTACCTGGAGTTTTATGGGCAACAGCATTTTAAAGTAGTGTTTCTGAATACGTCTTTTCTGTTGGAAAATAAAAATAATTAATTGTTATCTTTACTATCTGGTCAGAAGCTGTGATTTAAACATGGACTATTCTTTTTCCCAGCTCAGATTTTTCTCATTCTATTCATTTATACCCTCGCCTGAAAGACTTTACCAAGATTAAATGAACATTCCAAATTCTCTAATGGTTTCTGTCAGTCTGGCTGCCCTTCCAGGTGCAGAGTCAGCACATCGAGATGCAGCCCTTTTCTTCATTGATTGATAAGTGACACCACTTTCTTAGGTTCACAGTCAGAGACACAGGAGCAGACAGTCCGGCTACACTGTTGAACTACAACACACACACATTTACATACACATGTGCTACTGAAATTAGAATTGTACTTTCAAGTAGGAGAACAGTCTTATAAAAAAAGTATAAATCTATCAAGTATTCACATACATTTCATATACATATGAACAATTGAGTTTATCTAGCAGCTTGCATCCACTCATTCATTCATTCACACATACATTCAGTCAACAACCTTGAGTGCTTATTAGGCATTGAGTTCTGTCAATGCTCTTGGAGCCCCATGTCTAATGGGAGATGTCTTTAGAATGGCAGTAAAATATGGTACGTGTTATTACAGAGTTATAAACCAAGGGCTGGGAGCACAGAGGTCTGTGCAATCAACTCCATCTCCAGAGGCCCATGAAGACTTTATAGAAAAAGTGATATTTGTGTTGTCTGTGTTAAGGAAAGAGTGGTGAGTACTCTGAGTGGCAAGAGATGAGACCAGAAAGGCAGATAGAGGCAGATTTTGCAGGCCCTGTGTGCAAAACTACAGAATTTGGATAATATCCTTTAAACACCTTGGAAACCTTGTAGATTTTTAAATTTTGGAATGACAAATTTACCTTTGATGTTTTAAGTCAATATTTCTGGGCATTCCATGGAGAATGGATTGGAGTAGAGAGAGGCTGAGGCTAGAGCAATTGGTTGCAACAACATTGAATGAGATCAAGAAAGAAAAGTTTAGATAACTCTCCCCCATAAGATAGTGATAGCCGATAAAGTTTGATGACATATTGCATGTTTAAAAGATAATAATTCATATGATTACTAGTTGTCATTATAAAGCAATTTACCACTTAATAGAAATTAAAGATGTGTGCAAAAATAGCTAATTGGGTTTACCTATGTTTGCTTTTTAACTTTATTTCCTCATGTTGAATGGTAATTTGTTCTTACTTTCTCTATAACCTTACCTCCCATTTATATATCAACACACAGCAATTAGATTTCTGTGCATGCCATTATATTTTAACTATTCCAGGAATTGCCCAATCTCATATGGTTTATAGGTATTTTCCATACATTTCTGTGGTGGCATTTGATATGCTTGGTCATTACATCTTCTGGAAACTCTGTTTTCTTTGGCTTCCATGCCATTATTCTCCTCCCTACATCTCTGACAACTTTTTTCAATGTTCTAAGCTGCCTTCTCCTTATCCCCTCCCTGGAATGCTGGTTCCCCCATTGTTCTGTGTTTCTGCTCTTAGCCCCTTCTCAACCCACAGAACTACCTCTTTCACTACTATGTTATTAATCACCATGTATCTGTTGATGATTGCAATTCAACATTTATTTGACACTTTATAAATACCTACCTTGTTCCAGGTTCAGCACTACATGTGAAAATTGTTTCATAAATAAATCTAGTTCCTTTTCTCAAGAAGTAAGCTGACATTTACTTCTAAGAGAAGTGAGAGAAGTCCAATAGCAGATATATATGCAGGATGTTATGGGATGACATAGAAAAAGTATATACACATTTTCTGGGGGCAAGGGATGAGTAGAAATTGGTTAGGCAAAAAGATACATTTCTGGCAGAAGGTATAATATGATTTATGGAAAAAAGTGGAACTACTCTATGCCTTGAATTCTATCCTCTAACAAAATTCAGGACAAAGAGTGGCAAGCGATGGGGCTGGAAAGAAGGCATGGTCTAGATGAAAGAGGGCCTTGTGTGATACATTAGGGAGCTAAGATTTTATTTTATAGGTGATGGGGAGTCATGAGAATGCCAATCACTCTAACAGGTATATGAGGGAATATCAGAGGGGGACAATGCTAGAGTCAGGAATCAGTACGACGCTGCTGCTTGATGGTTAGGAAGAGAGACAATAGCATGCTGACTTAATAGGTCAGTGATAATGAGAGAGAGATGGGGGAGTTTCAAGAAATGTACAAGGGGCAAAATCAATGGAACTTGGAAGTTGATTTGATGAGAGAGACATGGGGGAGAGAGACTCATTTAGGGTGTCCGGCAGGTCTCTTTACTAGTTGTGGTGTCATAAATAAAGGAATAAAAGTTGATTGGTAACATCATTGGGGAGGGAAGCAAGAAAGATGATGCATTCAATTTTGGACATGGTTCATTTTAAGAGCTGGAAAGATATTGAGATAGAGACAATCCAACAATTCAGTCACATGAGCCTGGAAACTCTAGGAAGTTCTTGTACAAAGATGCAGATATTAAAATAGCCAGTGCTTTTGTACTGTTTCCTATGTGCTCTAAGTAACTCTGTGGATATTATCCTAACATATTTTTCTCTACAACTTTATGAGATGGGCATTATTATTATCACCACTTTATAATAACTTGCAAAAAGTCAAACAGATGGCAAGTGCTGGAACTACGATTCCAACTCCTGATTCCAGCTCCCTTGTTCTTAACCATCATAATACTTCTTACATCTGTGTAGTAAATGAGTCTATGAAAGTGAATGAGACCAGTCAGGGTCAGTGAGTGTACAGAATGAGAGAATCAGCAGGACAAGGAAGTTCAGAACCCCTGGAAATACTTCAGTATGTGTGCGGATGAAAGTTGGAAGAGGGACTCTAGGAAGAAAACTTAGAATAGAAGGATCAAAGGGCTACACAGGGAACCAGGGGAGTTCCCTGTCATGGAAGGGAGCACATGGTTTCCAGATGGAAGAAGGAATAAGCAATAGTGTCAAAACCATATGGCTCTAGATCCATTCTGTAGCTTCAGTTGCAAATATACATATAAATTTCCTGAGGCGCTCTCCACCTGAATGGTCCTCAGGCATCTGTAACTCAACCTGCTTCTAAACATTGTATCACTGTATCCTATACTCCAGACACTATGAAGATTTGGAGTCAGGTAATTTTTGTTATTCAGGACTGTCCTGTGCATTGCTGGATGTTTAGTAGCATCCCTGGCCTCTACTCGGTAGATACCAGGAGCACCCTACCCCACCAGTGTAACAACGAAAATATTGCCAGACATTACCAAATATGGTCTACGGGGCTACATCACCTCCAGTTGAGAACCACTGCTCCAGACTCATCAAAATAACTTGTGATTTCCTGAAAATATGGTTTTGCACTTTTCCCTCACTTTCTTGCCTAGATGCCTCCTGCTCATCCATTAATACCCAGATTGTCACTCTTCCTGTTAAATTCTCTTCTGTGTTACAACAAACTTTGTATACACTACTTTTATCCCATGAATGACATTTTATTTCTGTGAATTTGTTTTCCCCTACTAGACTCTTGCAAATTCTTTGAGGCCTGGCACATAGGTGTTCAATAACATTTGCTTAAATAAATCAAAAAAGAAAATGTTCATTTTTTAAACAAACATACTATTAATATTTGCTTTTAACATTTTACTAATAGAGGTTATCTTTTGGAAGCAAAGTAAGTATTTCTGGCTTTTTCTTTTTCTGTGTTATTTTTAGTGTATACTTTCTTTATTTCCTCTGCATCAATTTAGTTTTGACTGAGCGAACATCAGTAACTATCCTTATTATTTTAATAGCTTTCAAAGTGATCAGTTACTTTAGTGGGATATCTTAGATGTATCTTACTTTTTTAGATGATGTGCACTGAAAGTATGTGCAGAATCACTATGTGATATTTTTAATCCTATCGGCAATATACTACTCTTCTCTGTTTATATATTATTTTTATCAGGGGATGACAAAACTGTTTCAATTGATTAATTACTAAATATCTTAGTGAGAAAGGTAACTGTGCTCATTCTCATTTTGTATTTCAATAAATGAAACTGAATATTTGTTCCAGTGATTTTATAAAATGTCCTAGAAAATTCTTAACTGTCCGGAGATTAGCACTAGGAATGCCTGTCACCAGATGTGCCCTTGTATCACAAAGCTCTTGGAAATATTAGCTGGGATACTAGATTTGGTGGAGCAGGCGTCAACTTTATGGGAATACATTGAGAAGAGCCACATGTGGAACTGGTTGTCAGAGAATATCATCAAGTTTCAAATTCATATTAAGCTTATATAATACCCCCTCCTCTTTAATGGTCTCAATGCTTTATGTCTTTCATCATCATAAGTTCCATTAAGATTTGAAGTAAAGGTTAGAGAATGCCAAATGATCTCAGGAAAAGGTTACTAGCATTTTTTTTTTTAACAGCAACAAAAAATGTTTCTTATTAATAAACTACTTGATGTGAATATTCTCGCTGTCCTGATTTTGTGATAATCAGGGTAGGCTAAACATTCACTATATTAGAAACCATACATGTGTCCCCAGACATAGTTTTTCTCCCTAGGTCCGGTTTTTGGAATGCTGGTGATAAACTAAGCCTGATTTATTATATGACCATCCTGTTTGGGAAAAGACTGTAACTTTGGGTATCTTTGGACAACCTTAAGAGATATAGAAGGGGGATGGATGTGACTTGGGTGGTTGGGCATCCATCTCCCATATGGAGGGACCTGGATTCGATCCCCGGGACCTCCCGGGAAAAATAAAAAAAAAGAAAAATATAGAAGGCACGTGAACCACCAGGCCCTATGCGCAGGTGAGCCACCAGGCCCTGCGAGCCATGTGGCAAGATGTGACATAAGAAGAGAGTGACACAAGGGAGAGCCAAGACGAGATGCTCCGAAGAACCAGGAACTAAGGTGGAGCATGTGGTAGGATGCCTATCTCACACATTGGAGGTTTCAAGGATCGAATCCCAGTGAAGACAGGAGGAGAAGGATGAGAAGAGAGGGCAGGAAACAGACACAGAATTGCCCAGCGAATGGATACAGAAACAGCAAAATTGGGGGGGGGGGCAGGTAAAAATGGATAAAAGTAAGTAAATAAATAAATCCTTAAAATATGTGTAGGGGAGGAAGATATGGACTATAGTTGGTAGTAATACTTTGACGATGCTCTTTCATGATTTGTTAGCAAATGTTTCACAACAATGCAGGGTGTTTGTTGGGGGTGGGGTGATGTGTGGGAGTCCTGTAGGTTGTTATACATGTTTGTTTTGTAAGTTCACGATGTTTACTGAACACTTAAAGTTTATGTAGGTTCATGTATGAATGATATATTTCAATGGTTTAAAAAAGTAAATAAATAAACTACTTGACTTCTTTCTGATCACACTGGCAGTTTTGAGTCTGGGAGCATCCAGTCCACCACTCGGGGACTGCCACAGTAGCACTGAATTCTAAATCCTAAATTACAAAATTCTCAACAAATAGTAAATAGTCTTGATCCTAAGTGTGACAGTTTCAGATTATTTATGGATCCCCAAAAGAGAAAGATTATGTGTGTAAATTAATCTATTCCTCTGGGTGTGATATCCTTTGATTGCATTAAATTCCACTTGGATGTCTTTGATTAGATTACCTGTTAAGAAAAGGACTTTTGATTTGACTATGACAGTGGGCGTGACTCAAGTTGAGTCTCTACCCCCTTGCTGGGTCTGATATAAATGGACACTCACACAGACAGACAGACACAAGGTAAGAGCGAGCTCTGTCATTTTTGATCATGCCATGTGACAGAATGGGAAAGACTCAAACAGCTAAAGACCCAGGGAGAGATGAAACATTTTGCCTGATAGCTTGTAGCTGACCTTGGGAAGAGCGCCCAGACTGATATAGGAAGCCCTGAGAGAGCAGCCTGCAACTGAAATTGGGAAGAAGCCGAGCAGTTGAGCCAGAGAGGAATCCCAGAGGGGAAGGCTGAAACCTCACAGAGATTGCCCACCATCTTGCTTCATCACATGGCAGCTGACTTGGTGAGGAAGTACCTCTTATAATACCTTGAGTTGGACTTTCCACAGCCTTAGGACAGCAAGCTTTTACCCCAAATAAATACCTTTTATAAAAGCCAACAGATTTCTGGTACTTTGTATCAGCAGCCCTTTGGCATGCTAGTACACTAAGTGTAAGATTTCCAATTTCTGGAATTTGGTAGCAAGTAACTCCTGGCATGCACTATTCAATATGCAGATTGAAGTTAAATCCTGGGTTTTACTGTACTGGGAGAGTGAAGTTGCCCATCAAATTAGCAAAAAATTTAAAGATCAAGCCCATTCAGGTTTTATAAGCTTTTAGAGCCATTTCTGGGACAGCAATTTGGTATTGTGACATTACAAATATGAACATACTTTGACCTAGCAATCCCACTAAGTGCCTGCAATAGAAAAATGGCAAATCTTTCCTAGAGAAACAAAATCACCAGTATATGGGGACCTACAAACAATGATGTATATCACAGAATTTTATTTTACAATAACAAAAAATTAGAAACAATCTGGACGGTCATTCATGGGGAAATAATTGAATAAATTTTGGTCTGAGCACAGTATTATACAGTTACTAAAAGGAATAAAATAATAAGTTAAGCCTATGTATTAATCTGGAGTATGATCCTGTTTTATTGTTAAGGGAAAAAATTTGCAGACTAATGATTATATGTGATTTCATTTTAAAAATGTACAAAAGAAAAAAGATCTCACATATATAGGCAGGCATGTGTGTATAAATTTTTACATACATTGCACTTAAAGAAGGATGTAAAAGAATTCATAACTATTTCTACTTTTTTGGGGGAAAGGAGAGTAGAGGTAGTGAAGACTAAAAAGTTATACATCTAGAGTTTGATTCTTAAAATAAGCAGTTATTCTCACAATTTAAGAAAAGCCACTTAGTATAAAGTTTTTAAACAAGAACAAAACAAAAATACCAATGTCCTGAACTCTGCTAATATGTGAAAAATAAAAATGTCAGGGGGACTTAAAGTTAATCTTGGATAAAAGAAATTTTTTTAAAAAAAGTAGTAGAACAGTAAAAATTCAATCACATGATAGTGGTAACTGCAGTGGTAGGAGCAAGTCTGTTTTAGTTTTTGCAACATCTAAAATAATCAGGTCAATAAAAGAGAACCTAGATACTGGCTTCTCAGACTGACTCATTGCTCTTTTCAGATGCTCTGTGACTAAATTTCTTATTAAGTTAAGGAAATGCAGTTTGACAAATTAAGCTAAAGTTAAATATGTGGAAGTCAGGCTTGGGCCAGCAATCCATCAGTCTATAGGTTTTTACCACACAGAAACTACGAATTTGACACCATCTGCACATATTGGGGAGAGGAATTATGAGACTTGTTCCCAATCTTTTAGGAACTATCATTGAGATAAGCTATGAAAGCAAATAATTTTTAGTGATACAGGACAGTAACTATTCAAATACTAAATTTTAATTTAATAACAAGAAGGTAGGAAGTCAATGAAACCGTCAGGGAAAGCTGGAGGATGTCTGGAAAGAGCAAGTTATCCAGATAAAAGAAAACATGATCAGTGACCACAACAACAGTAAGTGAGGCAGGAGTGAGCAAGATGTGTGAAATCTGAATAAAAGGGAATATAAATTACCAAGAAGTAGAGGGAAATGTGTTAGGAGAAGTGGAAGAGATAGGCTATGAGATTATAATGGGCTTTTAGGAGTTTTTGAGGAGGGAAGAAATCAGCTATGGAGCTGGCTTTGGGCGTAATAGAAGAGATAGCATGAGGCAGGTGTGCTGAAGCATTCCTGGAATAGAAATAAGATAAAGGCTCAGCCTTGGCCTCTGCTGCCTGGTTTTGAGATTTGATTGCAAACCAACTGTATTATAAACCCCTAGGGATTCCCTATTTCTTTGGATTCCTAGAGCCTAGAATTGTACTACACATAGAGTAGGACACAATAAATGCATACAGATGGAGGAAAGAAAAGAACACATAGGAAATGAGAGGCATTTTTAAGGAATGAGTTAATAGAATGTGATTCATGGATATAAGGAATGATGGAAAAGTGCTATTCAAATATGGCTAGAATTCCAAGCTTTAATAATGAGATAATAGTGGTGTCCTTGAATAAAACAAGTGGAGAGATAAAGAAAATACTTTTGAGGAAAACACAATTAATTTTTGTAAGGTTTTCTAAGTAGCAATTTGATCAGTATCATTATTAAAACACCAGAGTTGCTTTGTTTCACTTTAAAAACAGGGAAGATATGGCTCTTTGATAAAAAAGGCAGAAGATCTACCAGTTGCACACAAATTTCCAGAATAACGATGCATCAATTAAAAAACATGAATTGATAATGACTGGGAGCCAGTGACTGCCTGGGTGCTTGGGATAGAAATATAAAAAAGATGACATCCTTGTCCTTATGGTGTCACTGTCCCAAGGGTGAAACCGGTATCATATTGTAGATTGATTGGTTCTTTATATAAGTACTCTTTATGTAAGTGCTATATGGTTCAAACTGGAATTCCAGCCCAGACTTTGATGCAAGGCCCATTTCCACCTCAGTATATCATACTGTACTCCAAAAGTGAGAATTACATATACTAAAGCTCACAGAGACACAGAAGGGCAGGGCATGTACTGGGAGCTGTATGCCTTTAATGTAACTGAGGCAAAGAGCTCATTGGAGGAGCTACAGAAAAAAGGAGCTTGCAGATAGGTTGGAGTTAGCTCAGGAAGGACCTGTTATGTTAAGGGAATTTGAAGCTGATTTATTTACAACAAGGAACATTAGCTCTCTTTTTCTGTTAAGCTTTTTGAAAGTCAGGGGAGAGATGCTATCAGATTTTGTTTAAAAAAATAATGATGGCAGCATGAAGGATAGATTAGGAAAGAGAGAGTATGTTAAGAAACTTGTGATAATCCATAGGAGAGATGGTAGGGCTTGATATAACCAAACTGGTAGGAGAGAGATGAGATTAGATATCAGAGATATTTTCAATAGGAAATCCAGGACCCAGGACCACATAGCAGGTGAGAGATGGAAGAATTGACAGTGACTCCATGGTTTTCAGCTTGGACAACTAGATGTAATAGAGATTCCAATGACAGGATAAGTTTGAGGGCAAGAACATGGCTGAACTGGGGGTGAATCTGAGGCCTCCTGATCACATTTTAAAAATGGACTCTACACTGCTATTTGAATCGAGCTGAGGTTAGATTCTATCTCATTGGTGGATTGGATGTATTATTTTGAACATTTCCCATTTACCAAATTGATTGAATTATGAATGCGTAGCATTTTAAGTCTAAACCTATCATTCATCGTGGGCTTTTAATTTCTCTCTTGACTGATTGCTTTGGATCTGGGTTCTTCAGAATAAGGAGAGTCCTGTTTGTGAAACAGAAGGTGTTTTTTGAACTGGAGTGTGTGTGTGTGTGTGTGGGGGGTGTTTTCCAGATCCTGATGTATTATTCCCCAAGGCAGTCTCCCGAATGAATCTTTTTCCTTTGTTGTGTAAGAGCCTTCAAAAGCAGTGAAGAACATTCATTTTTCTACTTGATCTTGTTACTTCGCCAGGAGTAGCACAGGGGTCCCTTTAGTGAATGAGACTAAGGGCACTAAAATGGTTGGAAATCACTAAAAACAGTAGCAGGTTTATTTGAGCAAAATCAGCAGGATGGTGTAATATACATTTTTAGAAATGCGTTTTCATTAAAATTAAAAATGAGCTTCCAAACAAGCTCTGGAAAGGACTCCAAATACAGCCTTACAAACCCAAAATGAATCAATAAAAAGAAACCAGCCAAGCAGCAAGTTGAGAAAACACCAATTAGAGTTTTTAACAAGCAAAGAAGCTCACTGTGGGGTACAGTTTTTAAATCAGGCAAGAGAAATTTGGGCTTTCTTCTCCACCTCAGCACTGTTCTGTGCGCTCCCTGGACCTGAAATTTATGGGATTCAGAACTCACCCCAGGAAGGAGCCACAAACAAGTGGCTGCTTTCTGCATTATATCTGAGCAGATGAAAGCAAATATTATTCTGATAGCTTTTTATTTTGCCCTCCAAGGAGCTTTGCATTATTTTCCATGACTAGGGATTTTAATAGTCAAACAACCACAAATATGTCAAACACTCAATTTCTGCCTGGTTTTAGAGTACAGCTTCCAACCGTGGAGGTTAACTCAGGTCTTTCTAGGCAAGGAATTTTTTTTTTTTGAAGCAAATCATACTCTGATAGACTGTCACAGCTAATACACTTCCATAGATGACCTTATACTAAATGGGCAAATAGGTGAAGTTCATCGTCAGTCTCACTTCCAACCCCAGGCATTGAGCCTGGCTGGACACTTCTGGATGTAATCCTGTGCCAGCCAGGGCCTTCTCTTTTGCTTCTCCTTGGCTGGCTCTCCTTGGAGCTTTCTTACCCAGGCAAGGCCATCTCCTATTAAAACCACACTTCCCTTGTTCTCAGGCCATCTGGAAAGCCCTGTCTTCTTTCCAGGTGTAGCAATTTGATTGTCATGAAAGATCACTCTGTCAGCCCTTAGGAGTTCAGTGCTTTTGTTTCATCAATTCCTCTTAATAAAGAGGTACTCTGAAAAAACATGAACAAAGAAGCAATTTCTATGTAATGATTATTTTGTTTATTTGAATATTTCTAATGTACAGTTTTATTTTTTCCAAACCCTAAGAATACTTTACTTGAGGATGTAGTTTTAGGTTTCTATACAATAAGCACGTAATTATTAAGGAAACCTCTCCCATATTAATTATGCTTCCCACTTAACCATGCCTAGTAACTTCAACTCAAAGCTCATAATCCCTGCTGGTATGATAGGTTGTAGAGATGTTTA